>CAEFZX010023897.1:0-16422 GCA_903066825.1 Alfaro cultratus | reverse complement strand
ATCCATCCATCCATCCATCCATCCATCCATCCATCCATCCATCCATCCATCCACCCACCCACCCATCCATCCATCCACCCATCCACCCACCCACCCATCCATCCATCCACCCATCCATCCACCCACCCACCCACCACTAGAGCAAGCTATCACTAGAAAATCTAAATACTGCACCAAGAGGCATCAAATACAAAACAAATGTTAAGATTTAGGAAAAACAAAAGCATAATTTGATTGAATTTTGTATCCTAAGAATATGTAGTGAAGCATAAAAATATGTTTACTTTATGCATTTCAGAGCTACTATGTAATATTTAGCATTTTTACATTGGCTTTTAGAGATAGGCCTAGTCAAAATAGCTCAAATGCCAAAATCCCTGATCAGTCGACTCATTTAGCATTATGCATGTTATAACATATATGGTGGGTGTTCTAAATTCACACTCCATTGTGACGCTTCATTATTAGTGTATTATTAGTTATCTGCTGCAGTCCGTTGCGGTCTGATCCACATGTCTTCTGAAGGTGTTCTGAGGGAAGCCGGGTGTGTTCTCTCCTCAGACCGACTCCAGGATAGAAGCCAGTCCAGGTCTGGCTGAGATCCCTCTTTTACGCTAAAAACTCAAAAAGCAGCTGGACTAAATGAACCGAGAAAGAGGAACATAAGCATTCTCATGGAGGTTTTCCAGGCTTTACATTGCCCCAATAAAATCCATCCTCATTTACATTTCACTTTAAGAGCAGTTTGGCAGCTGTGTTGACATGTGTAGCCATCCCTAAATTATTCATAGCCAAGCCAAACTTTGATTTCTACTTGTTATTTTTTTATTAGACCAGTAGTTCTCTTTTGGACTGGAATGATGCAAACCTTGACAAGAAAAGGAAAGACAGGGGATGTAAATGCGGAGAGGCATAAACTGCAAACTGAATCCTCCATGTGATTGTGAAACCGCATCATGATTGTTAGCAGTACGTGGCTCATTCCCGGCTGTGTGTGTCTGCCCAGGTGACCACCCTGTACCTGGTTCAGGTGAGCGGTCTGCTGAGCGTTTGGCTGCTGCAATTCTGTAACTCCATGATCCTGGGATCGTTGGTGCTCAGCTTCATTGTTGCAGCGCTCTTCATCAGACACTGCCAGGTTAGTACGTGTGTGAATCTACTCTGGCTGTCAGGATGATTGAATTAATGATGAGTTAAATAGTTAATTAGATCCTGATGTTTGTTTTTCTTTGCATATGCTAATGAACAAAAGTAGTTTTAAGTTTTTATCACAACCAGAGAAAAAAAACACCGCACCACTTCTCAGCTGAGTTCCTGACTCCTCTCAGACTGGATTTTGCAGAGTTTCCTTTCTTCTCGGTTATTATTCAGTGAAATGTATACATACACAGTAAAGCTTTTGTGGTCTCTGCCTCTATCAGAGGTCCTTGAGATGCTTTTGCAACTTAGCAGGAATCCACCTGGATGAACCTGATGTAAGTGAGTGTGAGTAGGAAGGTGCTTATGCCTGTTTTTTCTCCCATTCACCTTTAAAAGGAGAAATTAAATCATGGCCATGCTATTTGTAAAGTCTGTAATGCCACTATTTATAATGGTTCTACTCCTCACTGTAGCATAAACAGGATTGTTTTGCAAACCTCAATAAGGATTTAGCATTATTTGTGCTGAACAACCAGAGATGTCGACTCGAGTTGCTCTTAAGTTACAAAAGTTAAACGTTGAGATGCACCGATTCGAGTTTTCTGGCTGATCACCGAGCTTTAAAAAGCCTGACATGCAGATAAAGATATTCTTTGTCTGAAATGTTGCTAAATATAGCAACATTGACTGTTGTTTACTGCAGATGTGACCTGATGGGCGGGTCTGCCAGTCAGGGAACAGGTTACTCAAAGTGTTTGGTTCACTTGACACAAAGCAGATTAACAGCAGGTTCAATGTTTGCATCCTTAGATGAAACTATTTTTTCTGTCTGCTGCTGTTCATTCTACGTGTTTTTGTGCCCAAACTACAAAGAAAATGTTTTTGCTGTAGCAATGAATTTAGAAGAAAAAGATCTCCAGAGGAATGTGTGTGTTGGTAAGGGCAGGTTTAGAAGTGATGTGGCCCGCTGTGGGGGCTGATTCTACTATACATGAGCTATAGAAGTGTTTTGTATTCCTCAACCTGTTGTTTTAGAGGGATCCAAGCCTTAATTAGAGTCAGGAGGTCAGAACTCCTCAGCCTCCCAGGCCTGGTGAAGGGAGGATCATTCCCCCTGGGCTGACCTGTGGGTCTCATTTCTGCCAGTAGCAGTTCTCTGTTAACACTTGGTGGATTTTTAATAAATGGCATATTTTCTACATGTAAGGAGTGTAATTTAAAGTCTGCGTAAAAACTGAAGGCTTTATTATCTGGCCGATTAGGTTTGAAATCAGCGCCATTTGTTTCGTCTTGCAGCCTGATTTGAAGACTGGAGGCCTTCTGGTTCGTCTGGCCAAAGTTCTCCTCCACAGCATCCTTGTTCTCCTGCTTGCCTTCATCATCAACTCCTTGACTAAGGTGCTCGTCTTCCTCTGCCTCCCCTCTCGTCCCTCCCCTGCGTTGTCCGCCTGTTTTCACTCCCCTCCTCTCATCCTCTCCTCAACACGTCTCAGACCTTCAGAGCAATGATGCAACGTTGTCCACCCGCTTCCTGCTCCTGTTTATGCTTCTGAAGGCTGATCTCAGCCCAGACGTGATGACCTTATCTGTGCTTGTGTTTACAGAAAGCGCTTCAGCTCAGATCAGACGAGCACATTTTTAAATTCATCAAGTCAAAGTTTGCCTTGGGGCAGACGAGGTATGAACACATAAAACACACAAACCTCAATCCAATGCTTGGTTTTTTGCGAACACGTGTTCTCTAAAATCCCATTTGACTCGCATAGGCTGAGAGTATATATACAGTTAGTGTGCTGTGGGCTTGTTACAAAACTTCCACTTGATCTAGAGTGACTACATTATTCACTAAGCACTAGTGTCATAGCACCTGCGGCGTTAATGTGTGTGAATAATAGATCGCGGGGTAAAGCCACTAGACCTCTCATCGATCAGTGTGTGTTGCCGTGTCGGGACGGCTGCTCCGGGCCAGCAAATAAAACGGCTCCCAATGCGATGCTGCACAACTGGCCCTTCAATTATTCAGGAGATTGTAGAAAATGCGAGGCTCACTCCGTGCTCTGCTTCACCCTTAGCTCCTCTCTCTCTCTCTCGCTCTCTCTCTCTCTCGCTGCCTCACTCAGACTTCTTTCTGCTCTCCCACTGTTTCGTTCTCCTGTCCTTTCAGTCCTGCTTTGCATTTGTGGGAGCACAGCTCTCAGTTTGAGGTACTTTTCCAAGCCTTTATTTATCTTGGGCTGTATATTGCAAGTAGAAAGTACTCTGAAAGAAAAAGCTGACAGTCGTTTTAAAGATGAAATACAGCATCAATACTTAGGCCCAAAACCAATCAGATTCGTTTTAGCATCTGGTCCAATGGAAAATGGAGTCGGATTATGTAGGCAGCAATTAGAACCCGTCAAAGTCAAGGTGACCTTACAGACTGCTGGAGACTGAGACTGTGACTGTCTGACCAGTCACAGTCTGATCAGACAGTCTCTAAGAGCAAAATTCTATCATTTTGCTCTTAGAGCAAAATGATAGAATTGTAATGAGTGAGACAGAAAGTGAGCCAAATAAAATTTAAATATTTTATTTGCAAAAAAAGTAGCGTACTTACCCACGGTAGGACCAACAGCGGTCTTATTCAAGCTTATTTGCTCTGAGTTTGTAGCTTTGATTTCCGGTACATACTTTCACATGAATAGTGGATCTTGTGAGTCTGTTGGTCCTTAGAGGGAAATGTTGCATTGGAGTCTATGTGTCAAGTAAAAATCTGGTCTAAGTGTTAAAATTTGGACACAAGTGGTGTTTTGGACCTCTGCTTCCCCGGGGTAGGTCATATGATGAGGCGCAGTTGACCAGGTGTTTGCTAATTGTACTAATGTCCTGGGTTCAACACAGGCTTTTACAATCTTCTCCTAACCACAACATATACTTCTCCAACCAATGACTATCAAGATAGACCAAACAACATTCAAAGTAATCAAATGAAAACATGTTGAACCCCAGATGTATTTTATGCTTGGTGCTAATGCAATGCTAACGCCAATTAGCTTTACCGGATGTGTTACTCTTCTGGTGCAAACCTGTTCACTCAGAAAGAGAAAGTCTTCTTGCATTCATAGCCGCAGAGTTTATGCACTTTAAGTCAAATTTATAGCCAATCATACATTTTGTTGAGAACATCAGGTAATATCACCTCTCCTGCAGGGACTTTGATGCCAGTCTGTATCTGTGTGAGGAGGCCTTTGGGCTGCTGCCACTGGACACTCTGGAGCGCCTTGCTGGCACCCTGCTGCTGTACCCATACGTCCCCACTGTCCTGCTGCTCAGTGGCATACTGGCAGTAACAGTGCTGCACAACCTCAGGTACGTGATGCTCAGAGGGAAAAGTTTCAACATGAAAACAAGTCGATTTTGATTGTCCTCAATGGCTGAATGAGCAGGATAAACTGAACTATACTGAACTTCGTATGGGACTATTGAGCCTCTGATGGCAACAACTCATGCAGTACAGTATGGTTCTTAAATTTGAAGCTTTTTGGAACACAGAAAGTCTCACACACAGATCTGCACACCTAACACACATTGTTAGGTGTGTGGATCGTCTTACAACGTGGCCATGATCAGAAACTTGTGCTGAATATACATAAGTTCTTTACTACCTGAATATGATCTGGTATCCCATTCTCTCTGTATGATAATCTGTGAAACAGTTCTGATTTTGTCTCTCTGGGCCACAGAATATTTTCGGTTTTCTGTTGTAAACTTTAGTGGCTTCTCCTTATTAATTATTCTGACGATTAATCGAGTAATTGAATTTAAAAAAATGTCCCTTTCTGTAGTAGCTGTTTAAGCTAGTAAAAGAAAACTGATATAAATATCAGTATGGTAATAGTGCACTTGAGTAATCAAGTAGATTAGTCAGAGAAGAATAATCTATGTATTAGGAATAGGTAGTGCCCCCTGGTGACCAAAAAAGAATTTTTTTTGCAGAGGTTAATCAGACTGTCACAAATACAATGGGTTAAACTATTTGCTGCTGAGAAGTTACAGCATCCAAAATAATCTAATGTGACATCTCCGTTTTCCAAATCAGTGAATAAGATTGGCTTCTCGTGTAAACATAGATCGATCACCAATCTCCCAAAATGAAGGAAATTGAAGCCGATTTATTGGTTCACTCCAATTGTTGATGCATACGAGAGGTGGGCGATATGGACTTGGAGTACATTGCAATATTTTCTGGTACTATTGTGATAAACTATAAAAATGACAATAAAGAACTATGGTAATACTTTATTTGAAGGGGTGTACATAAGACTGATATGACACTGTCATAAATATGACATAACAAATGTTATGAACATGACGAAGTCTATGAATATCTATGACTGTTGTCATGAAATGCCATTTGGTAAATAAGGACACTTTAATTGCAAAATTGCTTTAGAAGTTGCATTAAAAGTGCCAACGTTGCATTAAAATGTCATTATTTACCAAATAATGCAAAGTTGGCATTTTTAATAGACTTATACTGCAACTTTTAAAGTAACTTTGCATTAAAACTATTAATTACCGAAAGCCACTTCATGATAACAGTCAGAAATATTCATAAAGACTCCTTAATGTTCATGACAAGTTTTATGTCATATTTATGTCAGATTCATATCAGTCTTATGCACTCCCCTTCAAATGAAGTGTTACCAGAACTATTTATTGCTTATTTTTTAGGCATCTGTATGGCTGTGAATGCATGGCACAGCGTATAGTGGCTCAAACACACATATTGTTCTTGAAAAAGATTCCCACTTCAAATAGGCTTCTTCAGGACTCCATATTCTTAAAGAAGTAAACTGCATGTGGAAACTGCATTTAATCAAATTTTAGAATTTACTAAAATTCTAAAATTTTTGTAAATTTTAGTAGATTGTCCCATGAGACAATCAGTAGATTGTCTTCAGTGGTGAAGATAATAAAAATAACATTTCTGTTAACACTGTCAAGCTTTTTGCTTACATTATTAATTGAAATTTATCAAGAATAAATAATAAATTCTTATAAGAAACTTTTCACAATAAATGATAATTGATAAATCCTCATCTCTAAAGCATACCCTTGTGTCCCATTGTTTTTACTGGTAACACTGGTAAAAGAAGTTGTGTTTCTAATTAATGAATCAGACACCACTTTGTAAAATAAAGAGATATGCAGCATTATAGGTGAGATTAGGGTTTTTGTTAGTAGAAGGAAAACCTAAACCAGAGGTCACCATGTTTTCCTCTACCCTGGATTTCCCTCCATGCTCTGTAAAAGCAGCGTCATCCACCAGCTGCCTCTCCCAGCTTCATTTCCCTGTGGCGCAAGGTGATAGGCTGCTCTCAACTAATCAAATTAGCATTTCAACTCGCCCTGTGCCGCTGGACGGCTGGAATACTAACCTCACAGAACAAAGGGCTATTTGCCAATTCAGGAATTAATTTAATCCAGTATAACCAACCTCACGTAGTCAGGGGAGCCGGATTTGATTTATATTCAAATGGAAGCCAGTGTCCGTCTGATTCAGTGCAGGAGGCCACATCGTGGGAGTAATATCATCGCCTTCGGGGCCTCTTTCTGTTTGTATTCGCGCTGACTCCTGCAGATAGAAACGGTCGTGGGTGTTCATCGTTACATGTCCACTTGCATGCAAGCTGCTAATGAAATCTGAACAAGAGCTACTGAAATCTGAATAATCAAAACAATATCAATTCCGCCCACCTACCGTCCGTCCTGCCTCTCCTCTCCAGCGTCTGGATGTGATGTTTTATGTATTTACCGTTGGCTTTTGGTAATGTGCTTCTTTTCTGCTTTAATGTCTGTTTTTTGTTTCCCATTAGGCCTAAAGGAGGTTGGGAGGAAGAGAGGAGAGCAGCTGCAGGGGGACAGGTGGAGGCTTTCCGGCCAGATGTGGCCTACAACCTGCTGCACTCTGTGCTCTATGGCCTCCTGGCTTTCAGCACCATGAGGTAAACTCTGAATTGCTGATGTAGCAGAACACGTATACATTCACACTTCCAGGCATAGGCGCTGATTCCTGATACCAGTCATACAAGCGTGGCTATCACCACTGATATACACCACTGCGCCTAGTAGCCGCTATAGCTAGCCGCAGGCACTTTTACTAGGCATTGAGTCATAACCACAAACCCACAGTTCCGATGCAGGATGAGCAGGAATCTGTCACAAAAATGTTCATAACGTTCTTCTTTATTATTCAGTTTTCATAAAATGTGGCTTAAATTAAAGCTGTGAAAATTACTGTTTTGATATTTAAACTATGTATTATTCCTAGATTTAACTATATAAGCTCTTTGGTTTCTGTCAGTTCTTTCAAGGACTGAACAAATTTCTGTTTTATACTGGACAATTAATTTATTTTTGCATAATTACCACAGTAAGAAACAGTATGTTAAATACCTTATGAAAAATTTTATCTTACTTGATGACTATTATGAATATTTGCAATGTCTTCGAACAAATGAGGAAGTTAGAGCAGTTTTTATTGTTTGTTGAGCTTTTAGAAATTTCAGCAGCTGCAGTTCGCCACAGCAAAGGAAAAATAGCACTAAAAAACAGATGAAGAATAGCTCAAAACCACATACACACCTATTACCTTGGTAACCGGCTGACAACATTAAGACAGAGCAGAGATTAAGTTCAAGTGTATCAGGAACATCAACATTTCTCACACAAACAGAAGATTCAGTTCATTACGGTTCCATGTTTTCAAGCCTGATGTTCATTTTGCAATTATTAATAAGCGGTTGCCTGGACATGAGGTAGTTGATTAGCTAGTGACTGCCCACCAGCAGAAACATAAATCGGCGCCCCGGTCTCGCTCTCACACAGATGCGGTCCGAGTCTTATTTTTATTTCATAACTTAATCAGTCGTAGTCATGCACAAGTACCTCTTCAGTCCATTTCACTAAGTTGGTTAATTGGTTCCTTCTGAAGCCTTGATCACCTCCAAGTATTTTCAGCTTTGTGCTGTTTTATTTATTTATTTATTTTTATGGTAAGCAAAGACAGTCACAGCAAAACTAAACATCCTCATGGATTGTTATGGTTAATGTCTATGCTCTGTGTCCATTAATATTAGATTTGATACGCAACAGTTCAGAGAGGCAGCAGCAACTGTTCACCCTCCTTCACTTTTTGTTGCATTGCAGACTAGTTCTAAAGCTTTTCTGTAAAAAAAAACAACTCAAAATCGAATAAGATACTGAAAAAAGTGAAAACATGTTGGAAGCATTCTCCTACGACTCAACTGGAGTCCCACTGTGGTGGGTTTATTATATGGATGGGTTTTGGGTGTGTTGCCTGATTCAGGTGTCCCAGATTACAATGCATCTCTAGGCCTCACAAAGAAGGTCACAAGCTGAAAACCTTTGTGTTCTCCTTGCTTCAGAAATGGAAGAAGTTTGCAAGCACCAGGACCCTCCCTATGTCTGGCCCTTAACCAAGCCAAGCAAGCAGGGACAAATATGACCAAGACCCTAATGGTCACTCAGGCGAAGCACCAGTGCTCAGTTGTGCAGATGGGAGCAGCATCCAGAAGATCATCTATTGCTAGTGCATATCACCTGTTAGGCCTTTCTGATGCAGTGGCCAGATGGATGGCACTTCTCACTAAAAGGCACATGAAGGTTTTCTTCAATTTTGCCAAAGAAAACCACCTTACTGATTATTATACCAATCTAAAATTAAATAGAACTTTCTGGAGTGAGATTAAAGCAATGTGTTTGGACAAAAGCAGGCACTTTTCATCTTGGATGCCTTCAGTAGGAACAGTCTTATACTGTTTCTACTGTAGAACATGGTGGTAAAAACATTATGCTCTGGGGATGCTTTTGTGAGAGACTAGCCCTTTTTCACAGTCACCTAGCAACACGACTCAACCCTATACAGTTTGGGTAGTTTTCCATTTCAATTTTTCATCATACAGTTCTGCTGTCGCTGAGTCTGAAAATTTGTGCAAAGTGATCTTTTCATATTCTATAAAACTTTTTTATGCTTTATTTTACCAGGATAAAAACTCATTGACAATGAAAAGCTCTTTTTCAAGGCAGTCCTGGCCAAGAGGCAGCAATAAACACAACACAAAAACCTACACAGATAAAAGAAACGTAGTGAGAAGCGTAGTGAATGAAAGCCTTCTTACTCGGTTCTGTCCGAACGGGATAGAAAGAATCAGCCATCCCTATAGTATTTCTGTTGTGTTATGTTTGAATCCGTACATGATACAAATATAATTATTTGGGTCTTTGTCAGACTCAGTTTCTGTTGTGAGCTTTTACAAATGGCGGCTCAGGTTATTGTAAAACGAGTCTCTTGTGACGCAAACAGTGACTCCACCCTTTACCCAATCAGTGACCACCAGTCTTCTGACATTGTGTTTTTAGTTCAACTCCACATGCTTGGAAGCCCAGCGAAGCAGGTTGTAGAACAGTGGCTGGTACCACGTAGCCATTACCAGAGAAAAACCCTTATAACCGAGTTGAGCCATGACGAGGAGGTGCTAGTGGAAAAGGGCCATAGTTTGCATAGAATGTGGGATGCCAGCCAATTGTAGAGAAACTGAACTGAGCAAGGTTCCAATGCACACAGCCAAGATAACAAAGGAGTGCCTTTAGCAGTAGTTTGCGAGTGGCTCACGCAGAGCCCAATTCAGTCCAGTTGAACCTCTCAACCAATTCTGCCCAGCCAACCAGAC
Organism: Alfaro cultratus; assembly: GCA_903066825.1. Lineage (NCBI taxonomy): Eukaryota > Metazoa > Chordata > Actinopteri > Cyprinodontiformes > Poeciliidae > Alfaro > Alfaro cultratus. The sequence continues at coordinate 6,547 of CAEFZX010023897.1, read as the reverse complement.
TGAGATTGATAGCCTCTGCAGAGAAGAATAGAGAAAATCCCAAAGCTGATGTTGTCGGGACAAGGTGACTTGAGCCAAAGGTGCTTTAACAAAATATTAAGCCTTGGGTGTGAACACTTATGCTCATATCATGTTTAAGAATTTCTGTTTGTATTACAAAAATGTCTGAAAAAAATGTTCCTTTGTTATTAAGAGCTGTTTTATGAAGACCTGACCTGAGAATTGAAGCACGAGTACTGGTGGGAGTTCAAGTTGTTCTCTTAAAAAGAGTGTTAGGTAAATAATACACAATACTGTCCAGTGTTAAAGACCCCAAATTTTTGTTCCTATCTAGATGAACTATAAACACAATTTTTTCTGTGTTTTTACACATTTCTACAGTAGCAGTAGTTGGATGTTAGGGTGTGATTTAAATGAGGTTCTCTCACTTTCTCCAAGTTTTATTTTACATTCTGAATCAAACAAAACAGAAAAGCTGGTCATTGGTCCTCATCCACACATTTTGTGATCTACAACCAATGAGATCACAACCTTCACTGTGAGGCCGACATCTGAGCCAGCAATTAGTCTAAGAGGAATCTGAGCTTCTGAAACAGAAGTACCTTCAAATTCTTTGTCTGTTAATTAGATCATAAAAATGTAGCAAAATACTAAGGTATGTATATACTTGTCTTTACATTTGGTGAACTGTAATATTTATGACATTGAGTAATAGGGTTTGTGTTTTCATCATCATTTTTTTAGTTATGCGAAAGCCTAAAAGCAGAGGAAAATGATTTTTTATTATTATTTAAAAAATATCATGCTCTGATCAATTTTACTTACCACCTGGAACTGTCAGGTTTCTGCTTAGCATCGCAATTACTTTTCTCTTTCATCCTGCTTTATTTTAGGTTGAACTAAGTCTAGATATTAAATGATAAGCCATTTTTTAAATGCACACCAAAAAACACTCTGCTGTCAAACAGACAGTGTCTGTCAAAAGCTCTTTTAAAGTGCCAGGTTTTGTGATGTAAAAATATGAAACCATGATGAATCATTTTAAAACTTTTTGCAGCTTTGATGTGACAATGTGTGATGTTCAGTCCAACTACAAAACAAACGTTAGGAGAAGAAATGTGAATACTAAAACAGATCCAGTCACCTGACTCTTTAATCTACTTGCTGAATCATATTTTGATTATCCTCATTCGTGTTGGGTAAACAACTGCCATCAATTATAGATAATCTGCAGTGATGTTTGAACATTTATCTGTCAGTTTTGTTCATTTGCTTCATTTAACTAAAGATACAGTTTAGAGAAAGGATCCAATTTAATTTTACAAATGCAAAAGTTGAAAAGAGCAAAAATATTGTTGATGATAATGAATAATGTCTTAACCATTATAGTGATATTATTATCATGACAATGATAATGATAAGTTTCTGTGGTTCTGTACATCAAATTTTAGTTTAAAAAAGATTTGGTACTGAATTCTAAAGAATTGTAATTTAAAACCACTTTATGAACTTTACTATAAAATCCTTCCAGTGATGTTTAATCACAGTAAAGGATTTTGCATTGAGAGGTTTCTTATCAGTGCACTTACAAAATAAGTGCACTTAAGGTTCCAGTTTTGAGAGGAGTAAAAATATTGTAGCTGTGGAAAAAAGCAGTGTGTTGTGATGAGATTTACAGTCTTCCACATTGGGTCAGCACCATCAAAAATTTACCTTCTGCTACTTTCAATGTGGTCACCAAGTGGAGCTGATCGCACTGGAAGAACTAAGCTACTTTGATGAGGAGCTGTTTGTGTTTCCCTCCTCTGTTCCACCTTTAGAGGAGGGTTCAATGTTCAGTTTTGAACATCGACAATGATGTTTTCTTCATCAGGCACAAAAACTGTTGCTCAAAAGTTAATCCACCGGAGAACATCAGTAACTCAAGACACCACAGAGACTGAAGTCAAGGATTCTTCAATTAATGAAAAATCTAATGAAAGCAAACAGTTTCTAAAACAGATTCCTGTTGCAGTCCAGGTGCTGACGTAGCTTCTGACAGAACAACAGAAGCTTTTAACACTATGCAAGTTGTATTTGGAGAAAAGCTCCACGTCTGATGTCAGCACTTTCTGACATCCTGATTAAGAACGAAAGGCCAAAAGAGCAGAAAGCAGTGTCTGTCAGATACAGCTGCTTTGCATCAAACAGACTTATTTCTGGATATTTCTGCACCTCTTTCAGCCTCATCCTCGACGTACCAGTGAACTTCTGTCCCATGATATCTCACCTTGTTCACTCTCCTGTTTCATCTTTCCCTTTGCTTCAAAGGCTGCTGCCGAAAAATAAGATCTGGACCAACTTTTTTTTTTTTTTGCTACTAATTTAAGTTCCCCATTTTCAACACCAGTACCTAGCTTCTGTTGCCAAAATAAAGGCTGAAGACCTTGGAGTTCAGATTTCCATGCTGCGTTCCTACTTTTCTCTCCATGTCAGGAACTCGGCCTGTTTTTCTGTTTTCGGATCAGAAACTTGACTCCACTCGTGTATTTTCCCACAGAATGAAATACATTTGGACAGGCCACATGTGTGTGGTCGCTGCGTATGGTGTGTGTGGGACCGACCTGTGGACTCTGCTTCTCAAAGCTCTCCGCTGCAACTCTAAAGTTCTGGTACAAGCCTCTCTTTCATGTCCAAGTCTAGTTTTCTCTGTATGTTTTTATTTTTCATTTTGATTAAGTATTGCCCAGTTTTTATAGTTCTTTAATTTTCCAGTAAATGGGACCTCCTTGATTTGATTGATTTGTATAAATTACTGTGCTCCTATGTGAAAGTTTTAAATAATTTGTTGGTTTAATGTGAGTGTGACTCATAATGCTGCCCTCTGCTCCTCACCACTAGGTGTCAGTGTGGTCCTAACATGACCACAGCAGGAATTCTTGATAGTTGGGGAACAAAGCTTCTCTGTCTCTCATCCCTGTCTTATGTTGTCTTACATGTTTTCCAAGAGACACCTACGTTTCTGATTCTTCACATTGTGTACATCTAACTTTACACCTCAGTATTTTTGTTATCCTCTCTGTTTGCAGCTGCGGTTTATCAGATATGCAGTTCCAGTGCTGATGATTGGCTGGCTGTATTATAAGGTAGGCCTTTTTCCTGCTGCTTTATGATCGTTGTCGTATTGGCAGACCCATCACTAATCCTCGGTCAGTTTGAACCGACCCTAACGAATGCTGTGAGCAAGGCTGAATCACCTGAAGGAAGAAATAAACAAAGCTTAACTTTATAATACATTTAAACTTTAAACAATGTAAAGTGCCTTACTTTGAACACGAGAATAAGTAAGATAAATTGCTGAAACTAAAGTGCAGTAAATGTGTTGTGTTTCTTTAGGATTACCTGCTGTCTATGTGTAGTATAAGGTCACAGAGAGGGGTTTCTGTCACTGCTTGACTACTTGTCTGTTACTGCAGGTTGAAAATTAGAAGAAGTTCGCTTTTGCTCTCTGTTCCTAACCATTACCAGCTTAGGGGAATCCTCCTCTGTCCTGCTATGTCAGTGAATAATTTGGTTGATCTTTAGGAATACGCCTCTGCGACGGAGGCCTAAAAGCTTTGAGATTTTTACTTTTTTCTCTTAATATTTCCTTCAGCCAACAGAGTATAGTCAACACAGGCAGAGATGATTCCTTTCAAAGGTTTGACAACACTCAACTTGATCTCTCCATGAAGCACAGTTCTTATTTTAGGAGTCTGTTTCTTAAAGGAGCAATTTTTTGTGTTTTCCAAGCTCATAGTGCCATTTTATACCACAATCAAGTAGCTATGTTAACGTATGTTATTATAAAGATAATGTATATATCAAATATTATCTAAATGAAATTTTACTTTGTAATTTAGCTCCTTGAAATTGGGCCTGTCTCTAAAAACTCCTGCTCTTTCTGAAACTCCAACTTCAGGAAGTTATTGCAACATGGCTGCTCTTTTGATGCTTTAACAACATTTTTACCAGTGTTGTTCTGAGAAGTAACTCATATAATGAGCTCCACACCCCACCAGATGTTTGCTAATTGCTCCCGGCTAGTCTGAAGGATATTGGTGGTGGAGTCATGGGAGAGGGCTACTCTGTGAGGTGGAAGCTTGGAAACTGCCTCTTCGAGGAGGAGCTCTTGTAGGGAAGCTAACCAGGCATTTTGCACAGCTAAATGGTTGCCATGGAGATTAAAGGATTTCTCAACCACGCATGAAAGAATCAAGGCAACGTTTCAAGTATGTTTTTGTTGAGGGAGAAACATTATAACATGGTGAAAAAAGTGGATTTTACCTTTTTACCTTATGATCAGTCCAGTCAGCTAACTTCAGCCTCGCTTGTTCGGCTCTCCTTCAAAGAGCCAGGACCAGCTCAGTGTAACTTATTGGGGAATGACCCACCCAGGCTAACAGCCTTGGAGTCCACGGTCAGTGTGTAATTTTTCGGAATGGACAGATTGCCAGTCCGTAATGTGTGAAGGAGAGCTCGGCCTTCAGATTAGGCCACAAAACAGGCAGGCTGAGAGACAACAGCAGAGAAGTCATGCTCTCCTTAGTTGTCCTTTAACTATGGATGTTGTTGGGGTACACCTATGCAACACCTCCATCTTTAGAGATTTAGTTTGCGATGTTCACAAATAACCAAATTCTATGATATTCTATGTTTTTATGCTAAATCCTGTGGTTCAGAGATCATATAAATGATCCCTCTATGAAGGCTATCTTTTCAGAGGATACTGTACCAACGTTGGCGTTGAGCATGCATTGAGACTGATATGAGAGCATATTTCTGTGAACAAAGACGAATGTAGATCTGTGTGTGTTTACATCTCACATACTCTCGTTACACTTGGCTGTGTGTCTGTGCTGTAACTTGATAAAATGAATGTAATGGACCACATAATCACAGACGGGTCTTTTTCATCCAGTCAATGTAGCAACCAATCACAACCAGCAAATCAAAATCCCACATCAAGCTGCAGACATTATTGAACAAAATGGTGAATTTAAGAAAACACAAGAAAACGTAATACTATACAAACCTAGATTTAGTACCCTAACAATATTATTAAAGCATACAAATAGTCAATATTGTCCATTTATATAATATTCCATATTATTTATTTTGCTTTTAAGTGTGACCACCATTATGTAGGTTGTTTTAAGATCCACAGGCTGATTACTTGATTAGGATTTAACCAAAGTGTAAAAAGTAATATTTTTTATTTTCTTTGTAATTTTTGGTGTTTGCCTTTTTTGCAACTCTATAGTTGGTGTTCAAGTATTTTCAATAATGTCATCTGGTTACACATAGTTACCTAGTCATATTTTCAAATTTCCTGTCAACTTTAACCTTTTTTTATGCAAAGACCTGGTGAGGCCTTGGCTGATTGCCCCAACATCCCGACCACTAGGCTTGTCAAGTTTTCTGGGGGAAACCCTGACAGTTTCTTTACTGTCCAGTAGGCCGACGTTTCTGTATTGGAAAGGCAGTTTATTGGTTTTAGAAATAATCAACATTTCAAAGAAATTTGATTTTAATTATCTGTAAGTGATAATCACCAAATTAGCAGATACAAAAGCATAAAATACGTAACGAGCTGATATAACATTTGTATTTTAAAGATTTACTGTTTGGGATTGAATTGCTGGTGTCAATAACGTTTTGAGGATGTTCTAATCAGTTGAGATGCACCTCTTTCAATCAGTGCAGTTTTAAGTGTGAATAGGTTTCTTGTACTTTGTGTCTTAATGAAGGTAAACCCATTTCTTTCCATCTCTCCTTCTTCCTCTTCTCCCCCTTCTCTCCCTCTGTAGTTCTGGCCTAAGCTGATGGAGGAGCTATCAGAGCTGAGGGAGTTCTATGATCCAGACACAGTGGAGCTGATGACCTGGATAAGGTACTTACACACATGCTCACACATGCACCCAAATTTACAGATCTGGAGCACCCATTATATTGATGCAAATTTGATTAGCTTGTTTCGCTAGATCAAGCTTCGCTTCGCCTGATGTCCTTGATTAGTGTGTGTGTTCATGTGTGTGTGTGTGTGTGTGTGAGTGTGTGACGCCGGTTTGTGGGGGAGTCTGGCTAATGAGTGATGAGAGACGATGGGTCGCCATGAATAAGACATAGGAGTGCTGGAAGGAGCCCAGCTGCTGGAGAAGCTCTAACCCACCTCGGGGTCTCTGGGGCTCTGGGCTTGAAGAAGGTCAGCCTGATGGGAGCAGAAGCAGCGCTCTGATTTGGAGTGGCCCCATGCTGTTGCTCTGTATTATGGAGCTCCAACACATACACAGTGTTCCAAATTATTATGCAAGTGATATTTTCTCAGATTTTCTTAAATGGTCAATGCAAATGATGGTCAGTATAATTTTCAAGTCATGAACTATTACAGTATAAATCAAGTTTTACTGAACAAAGCTCCCCATAAAAACAGTACTAAAAAGAAAAAAAACCTCAAAATGCACTGTTCCAAATTATTATGCACAGCAGATTTTCTAAACATTTTATGGATTATAAAGAAGTGCAAACG
>CAEFZX010023894.1:0-21598 GCA_903066825.1 Alfaro cultratus | reverse complement strand
ATTTATATATATATATATATATATATATATATATATATATATATATATATGACTGTAATAAAATAAAATAAAATAAACATCACATAATGAGAGAGACTTTCAGTCAAATCAAAATATCCGATGTGTCAACAAAGAACAAGTATGGGAACTGCATGGGGGGAGTTAGACATGGACTCAAAAGGTCTGGGAAAGATTTCTACTCAATAAAGCCATTGTGCTCTCTCAAATGCAATTTGACATTTAAATCCCAACAAATGTCAAGTAATAGAACATGTTTGGAAAGAACTGCCTTTATTACAATACACTTTTTTGTTTTTATTGGAAAATGTAAGGTACAAGACCAGAGAGAAAAAACCTAATTTTAAAAAGCAATATAAATCATCCACGATGGCTAGAGAAATACACCAAACATTGAAAAACACCTGGTTCATCATCTAAATATGTAAAACGTGTCTGTTTTTTTCCCCTCATTTACATTTGAGATTTAAAGTTAAGTTAGATACTAAGTGTCAGAAAAGCAGACATTACTGTAAATTTAAATGTTTCTATTTGCATTTAATAGCATGAGTCATTTAAATAAGAGATCAGTTTTCTTAATTTTAATGAAAACCCCAAGTATTTATGGTGACGTAAAAATTTCAGTTCAGCAGTCAAAACTGCCTGAAGCCGTTTATGACTTGACTCACCTGCTTGCAGATTAAATAGGTGAAAAGTGAGCATGTCATCAAAACACAGAAACAATGACACCTGAAAAACACGTGCTTATATCCTTCTCTGAAGTTGCATGTTACTGTTAAATCAGACTTTCTTCATTTTGTTTGCATCCACAGTACATTCCAGTGGTTAATGTCTATTTTAAAATTTATCATAGTTATCGATTTGACAGAAGTCTGGGAATCAGTTATTGTGAAGGATCATGGTGGCTTATTTAGAAATGTATTTCTATTTAAACTCCAAACCTTTCCTTCAAGTTAAGACAGATATTTTGATTAAACATCAAGACTTTTAAATTCAACTTGGCGACATAGATTATGCTTTGAAAAAGTCATATCTTCAGTGAGATATTATGATTGTTTCTTTACCTAGTTAAGATACAGGGGAGATTATCAATAAGTTATTGATTTTATAACCAATGAATCTATTTCAACTGAAGAGGAAATATTGTCATTCTGGAATCTATTTTTGTAACATAAATTATATTCCTTTCCATAAAATATCTACGGAATTCTTACGGATTAGATGAATTAAATAAAAGGATCTATTTCATCAGAAGTGATCAGATAGATTGAGACTGATTAGAAAAAGTCATTTATCAATAAGTGGTTAGATTTTTAATATATAAACAATGCCCCACTATTTAAAAATCTTTTTTATTTCCAATATATAAAATATCACTGGAAGGTAGGAGCATTATGATGTGGATCAAAGCTTTAAGTTTTTTCCTGGAAGATAATTAAATAACTGAAAAAAAAAAGAAACACAGACAACATCATTAGGCTGTTAAGTAAATTGCAGAGGGGGTTTACTTTGCAACAAGACAAACATGAGAAAAGCCTAAAAATTAACAACCTTAAATGTCTGAGCCAAGACCTTATTCCATGTGATGCTGAGTCACCCAATGGCTAGTTCACAAAAACTGTTGGTTTTTACTCAATGTTGTTACTACAGTCATATCCATATGGATCCAGCATGACCTTTGTCATTTTTAGATCGTCATTATTTTCTGCAAAAAAATCCATGTTTGTAAAATGATAAACCTAAAAAAATGAATTTTGTGTGAGCTGGGAAAGTCCAGGTAGAGAACAAGTGTCCATAGCTGCTCCTGGTGACTGCCAGAGTCCTCCAGGGATTCGTCAAAGTTTCAGAATGTATTCTTAATCTTGCTGGCGACCAGTGCTAAAATCTCTCCTGTCTTCCTCTGCCAGTTCAGGACGTGTTTGGACTCGGCACACCACAGCTCTCCATGGCGGGGCTCTGCATTCTCACATCGTTTCCGCACCTCTTCCTGTTGCTCCTAACGGATGCAGACCATTAGAGTTAACGCTTATGATAAAAACACAGGAAGAAGCCATGAAGCTTTTGGGAAATATTCATAAAACTTTAAACTGTATGGAGCTAAAAAGAGAAACTGAAATGTAGAGTTAATGATTCACAAGGTAGCACAAAAATAGGTTGGAGATCAGTACCTCTGTGCCGTGCTGCAGCTCAAACTTGTAGAAGAGAGCCCAAGCGTCTCCCAGGTCGGGCTCAATCTTTACTGTCCTGAGGAACCACTCTCTGGCTTTGGTGATTTTACGCTCACTCCAGAACAACCTAATAATGCGTAAGTTTAAAATAAAAAAAAAGAATTTCAGTCATTTGATTATTAAAGGTATGTTATTTCTGACAAAAGGACAAAGCGGTAAAAAGTCTTAGCCATACTTTGCCACAGCGAGCAAGACATGAGGATCATGTTCACACTTCTTCAAAGCATCCACACTCTTTGTCTTCCTCTGGGGTCTGGCTTCCAAGAATACGGCCTCAGCCCACAGGATGCCTAACGAACAACGATGGGGAAGAAAAATGTACTTTCTAAAAATTTACGTAAAGTGAGCTGCAAAAATGTAAAAGTCTATTCTGTTGTCAAGAATAAATTATCAGGGGAAAAAAATTAGAAAGTACAGCCAAAAACATAGAATACATTGTGATTATTTTAGTTTAGTTTTATTTCAGTGGAAACATTTAAAAATGTAGTTTTTTAACATGTAGTTTAAATTATTATTATTATTTTTTAAACTCACTTAAAGATCCAATGTGGTTTGTGACCAGAGGAAATAAAAGCTCAAAATTAGTGAAATGATTGAATTATTCTCATTGCTTTTGGATAAAAATTAGCTCAAGACCCAAACTAGTTTAAACAATTTCTATTATCTTTATTCACCAATGAAGAATTACCAATGTTCTTCAAATTTCTAAGGAAAAAACATATATTTATTGAATAAAAAGATGTGTTTTTTATATATTCTTACCTGAATTTGGGCACTCCTGCAGGGCTTTGGCCATTAATGTGTTGGCTATGTTTTTCAATCCAGCCCTGTACTCCAACCTGACAGACTCAAGCCTGGTAAACAAACAGTTAAATTATTTCAAGAAATTCTTGGGTGAACATGTTTTCGTATTTGGCTAAATTTGGCTTTCAGTGTTACAGTGAAAATATTGTGCATTATGGAGAAAATCCAATAACTGATATAATTCAATACTTGGTCCAAAAATTATAAAACAAAATGTAAACAGATGTCAAAGGAGATCCTTTGAACCTTGACCTCAGATAAAATACATTCACTTGTGTTTTCTCACCACAAGTCAGGGGACTGTGGGTTCTTCAGTCGTGCTTTCTCCAGGATTGCTCTGGCTCTGGTCAGCTGGCCGACTCTTTCCTCGAGATGAGACAGCAGCAGCCACAGAGGAACCGAGTGGGGACATTTTTTCAACTGCAACAGCAAAGTAAACATAAATAAACAATTCATTCCACTTATACAGACACACACTGTGAAAAGAACTAATTGTAAGCACAGCTTTTACTCTGCCTTACCCCTTGGTTATAAGCCTCTCTGGCCTTGTCCATGTTTTCGCACTGTTCCTCTATCTGGCCTCGCATCATCCACAACTTGGGGAAATCCTCATAATGTTTCAGAGCTTCAGTGCACAACTCCTGCGCAGCTTCTATGTTTCCCAACACCCATTCTAGTTTCACTGATTTCATGAATACCTGTGAACATGACGGAGAAAAGACTTGCCTCGGTCAGAAAACAAAGACATAAAATAGAAAAAAAACAAACACACATTGTAAAATAATCTGGCATCCTTGCTAGGTGCTTAACTGAGTCATTACCCCATAAATGTGTCTCATCCAACAATAAAATTAAGGTTCTGTGAGCCTGATGAAAAGGGAATGTAGCCAGGTCAAACAGATATGATCGTTAAGGAGCTCAACTAACAGCATCTGTCAGACTGAGTCTTCCTGTTTGTAGGTGAAGAAGAACTGCAAGCCTGAACCTGAAGAGACCAGAATGTTTGAAGAGGCCAGATGAAAGATTAATCACTAATAGCTTGCTTTTAGACACAGCTTTCTATGAAAGAGATTAAGACTTTATCACCGAGTCAATTGTGAATCACAGGTCACTGAAAAGCTCTACTGATAGGAACACAGGGGGTCATACAGGAGCGGTTATGGTGAATCGGGGAATCCTCTTAAAGAAGCTTTTATCTTTCAGATCAAAAAACAAATCATAAGGTTTGTTTAAAAAAAAAATTTTCCTAACATCTTTTAATAATTTCACCACCCTCTTTTCACCCACCCGGGCTGTTGGTGCGCTGCTGCGAGCCTTGGCCAGCAGTCGACGGGCTCTTTCGTATTCATTGTTTTCAGACTCCAGTTTGACGGCAGCCAGCCAGATCTCTTCACTGTTGGGATTCGCCTGGAATAAACATAAGAAGCAAGACAGAGAGGGGCTGAGAGTAGAACAGGACAAGCAACAAAGTGTGGCAAGTCAACTTCTGCAGGATTTTTGTTTTCACCTGAAAAGCAAGAGCAAGGATACTTCTTGCAGCTGGAACGTCATTGGCCAGCCACTTGGACTTGGCGCCCATAAGCCACAGCACCTCCGCTTTGGGGCAGTGAGCTACTGCTCTCTGCAGAAGGGCTTCCAAAGACTCCCTGAGATGGATGGAAGGAAGAGCAGGTGCAGTTGATGTGATCCATGAGAATAAAGCAATAGAAAATTCGATACTGACAATCAGTCAAAAGAAGAAAAGAAGAGTAGTAAATAAAACTGCTCACCTGGTGCCGTGGTTCTTCTCAAAGTAGGCGGCTCGTAGCCAAACGCTTTTCTTGCTGGGAAACACCTGCAGGGCGTGGGCATAAATGGCCCTGGCACACTCTAATGCTCCGTGGGCCACACACTGAAACACAAAGAGCAGCTGTTACATTTCCAACAGGAAACTTGTGTATAAAAAAACATCTGCTGCACAAGTGAGGAGTTTACTAACATTCATCATGGAATAATTATTGACAGTTTTAATGATGCAGTTGAACAATTTTTCCAAATGTGGACTGATGATACAAATAACTTAAATGTCTTAATGCACAAGCTTAAATTTAACGCAGCAGTACACATTACAAATTATACATAGACTCAGATATGTAATCCCAGTAATAACATTCAGTCCCTCAGCCAGGTACAGACAAACAGCACACATTTTGTTAACATCAATAAGGTTCTAGCATTATTCTGCCAGGATATTTGACCATTGCTTGTATTAGGAATGGAAGAGCACAGTTAAACTGGTAGCTTTCCTGTTAGATGCGCAGCATCTCAGTTTAATCATAGTTTTGATGTGTGTTTCTATGTCTGGAGGAGTCAAAGTGAGGCTTTCAAACTTAACCTTACATGACAAGAATGGTGGTGATAGCAAATTCTTTAACTTCACCAATCTTCAAACAAGATGTTTGAAAATTGGACACAGTGGGGTGGTTAATGACCCCAAACACATACTGAAACAGTTTTTTAGATAAAGAAAGAAATCAAGTTTCTGGACTGGCGATGACCTCAACCCTGCTGAAGTGCATGGTGAGCTACTGCTCTTTGATTGAAAGTGTATGATTTAAAGGAGCTCTGCCAAGTCTGAAAAGCTGAGTGGTCAAATTTAAACCCAAGATTAATGATGGCTACAAAAAGCATGCGATTTCCCTATAACTCACTAGAGGATATTTAACTAGTTATTCGTGGGGTCCAGATGCTTGTATGAATAATTTTGAGCCTGTGAGAATCAAAGAAAACCCAACAATAAATCCAAGCTATTTGTTGAATAATCCCACCAAACACATCATTAAAAGCTCATGCTTTATACTGATGACAAGTTTGTGTTGTGTCATCGTTCTAAGAGACGACCGGTGTAAAGAAAATGTTAAAACATATTTTTTTCTGAAACCCACACTGTCTGCATCCTCCATCCACGTATGCTTGCGGTCCTCCTCCTCGATGCCAATCCCTATGACAGCCCTGATCACCGCTTGGCAGGTGGCCACACTGCCTGCTTTGTCACACTCCTCTGCATCCTGCGTGACAAGCAGAAACATTTAGACAGAAACGTCTCTGGGTGAAGAAGAAGAAGAATGCAAAAGTACTGAAGGCATAAACTGTTGGCACCCATTTTAGTCTAGCAATCAGACTGGAATTATGAGGAAATGTAGAAGGGAGTATTTACACACCTGGTGTTAGAGGAAAAAGTGTTTAACGACAGATACCGGAGATCCTTGGATGAACCCTGGTTACTGATTAACATCAATGTAGATGACTTACAGTTTTATATATACATAAACTCTCTTTTACAGAGAGCATTTTGCTCTAAGGAAATCTGACTACCTGAGGATAACATGAGGTAAGGTGCTGATTAATGTAAAACCTAAACTTTTTGCAAGCTGTAACGGGTGTTTTTCCATCATTTACACTTAACACAAAGCGTAGGTAGACAGAAAAAAAAAAACTGTTACTTTAAGAAAAGAAAAACTGTTCGACAGTTGGTTATTGCAAAATAACTGAACACTAGACATAAATGTCAGTCAGTGTGCTGGCATGTTTAGTTTCATTCAGTTGAAGTAACACTGGAGCACTTAGCCAATATCCTGGCATTCTGTCAAATCAGAATGAATCCAAGCATGCCACAGTTTAAAGGTGCAGTCATGATATTTTCCACCTTATTTTGATATGGTAGTCTGAGGTTCAGAAGGAAAATAAAAATGGAAATGATCAACAAGGATGTTTTTTGTAGATGCAATGTTACGTTAATGCATTAGAACAGAACGAAAGTGTATTGAGGCCATTTAAAACTAATGTGTGTTCTGTCTGAGAGTGTATTCACACCAGGAAAGTCCTTTGGTCTGTTTGTTTGGTCCACACTAATTATTTTGGTATGGACCAAATAATTGAAAACACCCTAAACAAGGTCAAGTTTGTAAAAGTTGGGAATATAAAAACATGTGAACAATCAAAAAAAATCTGCAAAGCCAGGAGGATTTTTATAGGATAAAAATCCTGCTGACTCTGCAGACTCAGGCATTTTGAGTCTACCAAGTCATTTGAAATCTGATTTTCATCTGCTCTATAATGACAGACAGACCTGTATCCACTGCTCTCTGTTGATTTCCACACCGTTGGCCCGCAGAGAAGTGATGGCTCTGTCAATGATCTTTTCCACCATCTGAGTGTTGCCATTGGCCTCTTCCAGCTTGGCAGCAGTGATCCAGATGTGGCGATCGGTGGGGATATTCTCTCTGGCTTTATTCAAGACACGGCGGGCGTTTTCATAGGTTTCTAGACGGGCCAGAGCCAGCCACAGCTGATGAAAACCAAAATGTTAAAGTTAGTAAAAACTTTTCTGTGTGGCTGACTGCTGCACAAAACCTAGTTTAAAATAAAATGTTAATATTAAGAGTGCAGTGATCAGAATTCTGCAAACAATTTCCAGTTTTGGTAGAGCTTTGGCCTGTTGACAGCGATTTGTTTGTAACATAAGAAGAAATAAGAACTTCTATATATGTAGTGGACCCTCAACGTATATATTCTCTGATTACTAAAAACCAAGCATCATTTGAAGGCGAGGATGTTTTGAAGCTTACCTCTACGCTTGTAGGGCAACACTCAACAGCTCTGCTGAGCATGATCCTGGCATCTTCTGGCTCCTCAAGCTCAACAGCTGCCTTCCATAGTCGAACTGACTTTGACACGTTCTCCAAAGCTGAAGGAGACAAACACACACTATGTGATGACAGCACATAAAACATATTGACATATGATACACAAATGTAATAATCATTCTGTTAAAGATACAAACATTCAGCCAGTCAGATAAGAGTCATTTTTGGAGAAAAGCCACTAAAAAGCTCTCAACCTGGACCAAACGCTAAGCCGGGTTGGAAGCTGAAAATGCGGAGAGTAAATCAGAACAATGGGTCTGCCAATTCAGCACAGCAACACAGCTAAATCTCTAAACAAAGTAAGCTGTTACTTGTGGTCATTCACCAAATGCAATCAGAGCAGTATGCGCTTCTTATTTCCTTTAACAGTTTTACTACATATGTTTTTATGTGCTGTGAGTGTCCACCATCCATAGTTGGACAGATAATCAGCTTATTAAGTGAATGCAACTTGTCCCAAAAGTGGAAAAACAGTAATAAGTCTGATGTGAGAACCTATAACTCAAATCTTGTTTTAGATGTAGAATTATGCCTGCATCCAAGCGAGACTTAAAGTTGTACTAATGTGTACCTAAAATTATTTTAGACATCAGACATGAAACTGACACACTGATTAGCTGTCAAATTACCAGGGAAAACACTTCATGTGTGAAAGCAGTTCAAGTAGCACATTTGTAGTCGAGTTGGGTGGGAAGCAGAAAAAGAAGCATTATGTACGTAGTCAGGGAAGGCAAAGCAGAGACGTTCAAACATGTAGAGGCGGAGAAAGTTCCTCCTTAGAGACTGCTTCCATCCATCTCTGTCAGTGGAGTATGCTGCTGGGAAACACTGGTGCATGTGTGCCTGTGCGTGCATGTGTGTTGGGGCATTGACACCATGGTTAAATGCAGGGCCTGGCCTTGAAGACAAGCCAGCAACACAGCTGCCAAATGTTACTCTGATAGCTCTATGTGGGCTCTTTTATGAGAGAATCAACAGATTGGGACTGGCCTTGAATTCTAGCCTGACAGAAATTTGCGTCTTCCTTTTGGCAGAAGACAAACTCAAGGCACACAAAGCTTACAGCAACGTCTATTTCCAAAACAACTGCTTCATTAGACGACGAGTGCAAAAAGAGGAAAAACACAATAAGCATAATGAGTTTGTTGTTGTTTCTTTTTTTTTTAGAACTAAGAAACCATGACCTTACCCTTCCTGAGGACTCGCTTCTTGGCTCTGATGTCTGTCTCGAGCTCAGCTGCTCTGATGTAGATACGGACGGACTGCGGTAGGTGGCGGACAGCCTGAGCAACCACGGCTTTAGCTGTGTCACCAGGTTGGAGCCTTGCAGCCTCCAGCCACACGTCTTCACTCTGGATGAAAATCAGATCAGAGATGTTCTTCTCAGCAGAAATCTAGAGACTCTTTCACCAAATGTATTTTTTTCCAGCAAGAATATCAAGTTTTAACTTGTCGCGATTAGTCACCGAGAACTAAAATGATGCAACCAGTGAAATATAATTTATTTTGATTACACTATACCATATGTAAGACCTTTAAAGCCTAAACTGAGTTTGTTTTCAATCTATTTATTATCTTTACCTTCGGACACATCTCTGTGCCCTTCATGATCAGGTTTCTAGCCACCTGCAGCTTCCCTGTCACCTCCTCCAGTCTAGCAGAAGCAATCCAAGCAGGTGGATGGTGGGGGTTGGTCTCTCTCACTGACTTCAGCAGCAGTCGAGCCTTTTTAATGTCACTGGACACATAGCCAAAAAGTAATCATCAAACAAGAAGATGAAAACAAAGGGTTGCGTCTTCTTGATTATCTTTAAGAGCAGCTTGTTTCTACCTGATGTCTCCTCCATAGGTGGGAATCATAGAGTTGAGATCTGTGAGGTAACCCTTGGGATCAACAACAGTCTGTCCACTGACTGAATCAGAGACCTGGAAGGTAAACAAGGAGAGAAAATAAAAATGACACTTTAGATCTAAAACAAACATTGCATGAACAAAAGTTCCACATTTCAGAATATATTAAAGGTCACCTGACTGAGCCTCATATCCATAAGTGTGTTCCTGGCCTGGCCAATCTTCCTCATATCCAGCTCTCCTGTCCCAGGAGTCATCAGGCCCGGGGTCATGCTTCCTGGATATGGTGTGTTCAGACCTCCCAGCTAGCAAAGACAGGAAGCAATAATAGAATAAAATGCTGCATTTTAGCATACCAACATCACCTATGAAACATAGATTTCAATGTTAAAATAATGTATTGCAGAAGGTTTTTACTGAATAAAAACTGTTTTTATTCAGTAAAAAATAGTTTTACTGAATAGACTACCATCTCTTTATGGTAGGCTATTCTGCAACACGCACATCCATGGTGTATAAGCAAATTGCCTTTAATGTTTTATAAAAAAAATTCTACTACGGCTTATGTGATTGTCGATACCTTCTGCAGTTATCTCTCGTCAAGATAACATAAGGCAGACAACACTGAGTGCAGTCCTCACTGAGATATCCTGACTCCTGCTGGAGCTGATTGTAACTACAACATATAATGTTCAGTGACAGGATTTTATTACAACTTATTTGTATTTGCATAAATACCGACCCCCTGCAACGGATCAACAGAGGTGTGATTCTCTCCGCTCTGCAGGTGTTTAGAGAAGAAGCTGTCAGGGACAGGGGTCAGCTTCTCATGTCGGGGATTCCTCTGACGCTTGTTCCGTGCATCTCCGACTTCAGGGATGCTCAGCCACTCCTCCTCTGACACCTCTGCCAGCTTCCTCTATAAATGATTAGGAAAAATTAATAAAGGTTCTTCCTGGAAACTCATCTTCTCCGTCACTCAAGGAAAAAAAATCGCCCAAACTATGACAGTAGAGCAGCTGTTTGTTTGGTATTTTTCAAACTAACACTGAAACGTAACCAATGAAGTAAGACAAAACAAAAAACACTTTCTTGCTGCAAGAATAAAGAAAATGACAGAAAAAACATCAAAGCTGAGAAAACCTTATTTGTTCTGTGACCCAAGACATAGCAAATATCCTTTGTTGTCACAAAGGAATATAAACAATCAAAAAGTAGCATAGGAGGCAAACTAAATTTGGATTTATAAATCTAACTTGTGAAAATTCAGGTTTGAAGAATAAACCTCTGTTTTGGTTGAGTCATTTTTTTCTTTATACAAACTTGTAGTCAAACACCTCACGTTTATTATGACATTCTAAACAATAATGTAAAGGCTGTCAATTTTAGAGTAAATGGGTGCCATAAGGACCAATTATAAGTATAAGTAGATATATTTTTGACAAGAATCAGAATAACTTTCTTAAAGTTTTTGCTAGCTTGTGTATTTTACAATTTTACAAAGCAGTTAGACAAATACAGAAAAATAAATGCATCATTCTACTGTGTCATCTGTCATTCTGCACATAGAAACAGTTGAATTAATACAAACTACAAGGTGGTGGATATTTTTATGTAAAATACAACAGAAGTACAGTATGTCAAAAGTTTAGAGACATAAGAAAACATAAGAAATTGTCCCACCTTCAGATCTGAGAACTGCTGCTGGATTTTTGGTCGCTCCATACGATATTTTTCAATTTCTTCCTTTTCTCTCAGTTCCCTATAAAAGCATGTCAAACAATCAATGTTAGAGACACATGCAGCACCTTACCAAAAGGCGAATATTTTATTTCCAAGTTCCTCTAGTGACCTTCTTTCTTTGCGCCTTTCATCCATCCTCTTGTCCAGAGCTGCATATATAGCGTCTGCTTCTTCGTCATCTTTCTCATAAGGCCCGCTGGAGAACAAGCTCCCTGCATACCCATTAAACTTTAGGGATAAATGAGACAAAAAACAGTTAGTTGAGCAGTTTGCCAGTTTTGTCATCTTACATTTTTGAGTGAACAGTGTAAAAATTTGAACTTCATCATGAAGTCTAAATGTAAAATTATTTATTTGTAGAAACCTCATCATAGTTGGTGTCGTTCAGGTCTTCATCATCATCATCCTGATTCTTTTTCATCTGGTCCCCAACCGTCCTTTTCCCCGGAGGTGCGTGGCGGTCATCAACGGGATCATTGGCATCACGAGCAGGACCGATATCCGACCGTGTGGTGAAACCAGTAGCGCTACGACACAAATATTGATTTAAACCTTCCTTCAGATCACAGAAACAATGGTGGCTTGAGCGTCAAGAATAAAATGAGATGATTGCTGACAACATTTTATGTTCAACAAGTTGGCACTTCTGTTTGGAGCCATATGCTTAGTACATGGAAGTATTAAGATGCTAGCTGCCTGTTTTACCCCTGCCTCGTTTTCTAGTAGTGTTTTACATGTGGTGTGGCGTATCCCTAAAATACATAATTTTCACTTAAGGAACAAAATGGTTACTTTAAAGACTATGTAAGCAGAAAGTTTTTTATTTGACAAAAAAAATTTCAAAATAATATGATCTTTCCCTGAAAAAAAGGCCTATCATGTTATATTTTTCTTAGTATTTTTTGGTGACTTAACCCTTCACTAAACCATGTTAAGGGGTCAAACTGGACTGAAGGTAAAAAAAAAATATCTGAAACCTAACGTGATTGAAACAGTAGTTTCCTGTCCTTCACATTAAATATCTGCCATTAGAAATCTACTGTTCTTAAATTGTTTGCCAAATTACAGTTTATAGCCATGTAACTTGTAACAATAAGTAATTAGAATTTAGACAGAATTGGATCGTATATAATGTTGAATATAAACTAGGCCTGTTTGTCTTGTAAAGCGTCTTGAGAAGACTTTTGTCGTAAATTGGTGCGTTTTAAAGTAAATAAAATACGTAAGCACGATGAGCTCGAAAGCTTTTGACTTTAAGTTCGAAATAAACTTTTAATCTCATTAAGGAGAAATTGGAAAGTCAAAATAACGGTTGACAATTTTATTACATTTTATAAAATCAAACTAAGTTCGCTTTTGTTATGATGAGCAAGCAATTAGATTTTAGATTACAAGTATAATTACACAACTCACACATAATCTTAACGTTTCATTTCATAGAATAACAACATTGGTCCTGTAGCTAGGCTAGCTCCTTAGCATTAATTTAGCTTACCCTCTGCCTAGACCGGGAACGTAGCCCAGCGGAGCAGGCATCCCCAAAAATGGTTTCTTCTTTTTCCCCATGAGCGGAGAGGCAAGGGGCATTATAGGGGGTCCTCCGCTGGCCCCCGCAGCGGCAGTGCCCGCCGCTGCTGTTTTGGGGACAATTTTAGTGGCTTGCTTTGCAGCATTGCTAGCCATCGTTCTTCTAACGACGAACCTCCACTGGCGGATGAACAACAGCTTAACTTCCGCTCCAAAGAAACGGCAACGAGTCTGCCCTTCTAGAAAACTCTGTCTAGATTAAAAACAGCGCCCCAACAGGTCAAACTGGTTATATCTCATTTTAATTTAACCTGCGTTATCTCGTCCTTAGAATTATTAGCGTGAAAAATGCGAGGGTTTTTCTTTGGTTGTTTTACAAACTTGGTTCTGTGGTTCGGTGAATGACTGATTTTAGATTGTAAAACAATTTATTCACACATGAATGTCAACCGTGTTTTAAAGTGGCCACAAAAGGGCGCCACATCCATAAAGCAAGATGGCCAAAAGGATGTACAGTACTTTACTCAATCTGTTTGTCACAAAAACGAAATTAAGAAAGAAATGAGAAAAAATAAAAGAAAGAATGAAATGAAAGAAAACAAACATTTTTAAACATGCATGTTCCATTTTTTTCCACTTATAATATAAAGAGTTTTCTCATCAGTTAAAAAGCTGCACTTGAGTCATTGAGGAAGAGGCCACTACATTTTTTAAAGAGAACATTGGCAAAAGTTGAATATATTGAGAATTATAAATAAATTATTATGAATTTTTTATCTTACATTGCATCAGGAAATTGTATGTAAACCGGTTGGCACAACAAGAAATGATTGGGAATTGAAATGGATTCTCCAGTGAGAGCTATATTGTATTAGTATCACTCATGATTTTATTTATTTATTTTTTTTTTGAGAAATTTCTGCTTTGAAAGGCAAAAAAACCAGTTCTCAGCTAAAGAAGTTGATCACTATTGCTCAAAATGTAACTTTAAGAAGAAATAGATTTTTTTACAGAGTAGTCTTAAAATGCTATCTTCTGGGCCTCTGCTCATTCAAGATGTACTGAGAGAAAATTAAAGACATTACTGTATCCAGATGAATGAAAAAAAATGAGAGTGAGTCTGAAATCCACATACACTTCCCACTTTGTCTGAATAAGATGTGGTCCATTCATCCTGTCTACCAAGAGCGGGTTCCTACAGTGCTATATGGATGCATTAGAGCACATCAAATGGGTAACTATTATCGGAAGTGACATGTCACATAGTCCTTTGGACATATGCAGAACCCAACTTTTATTTTTTCCTAGGAAAAGCCTAGTTTGAATTTATGTGACTATATAAAATTATAGATCTCACTCTTTTCTCAAAGAATAAATGTATTTCTTTGAATAAACTGATAAAATAAGTGGAATACCAATGGATAAGAAAACCCTGTCACAGGTTTTATATATTGTTTGAATGATGTCCAAAGTGAGCACAAACAAAAAGCTGTCATGTTCAACAAATGGCTTTCCAAATCACAGCTAACTGTTTTCACCTGAAAATGATTTTTGTTTAAACAAGAGGATTGAATTTTCTTTTTGCTGATAAACTTTCTAAATGGGTTATTCGAGGTTCGATATTTATGGTGGAAATGTTGACATTTTTGTGCAAGTTTTTTTTTTTGTTTTGCATTATTTTGCCTAAAACCATCACAATACTAGCCTCTTCGATGAAACAGTTCTTAAATAGTTGAACTTTTCTATTTGTTGCAGCAGTACAGCTTGGCACAACTTCATCACAACAAAATATTAAACACCCTCATTTGGCATGTCTCTTGGTTCCGTCCGCCCACTTTGCTGGAATACATATATATATATATATATATATATCCCCTCTCCTATTGTAATCATTTACTTGTCATCGCATGCTGACCTCAGACCAAGGATAGTCTTACATTCGTATAAGATATATATCATTGCATTACATCAGCAACTGAATTACCGTTTTGAAGTAAGCATATTCAAAGGATTTGTGCTGTAGTAAAACATGAGACATGAGATTGCACAAAGTAATTTTAATTTAACATGACATTTCTGGCTCCTATCCCATGAAATGAAGTGCAGCCATACATCAATTAGTTTTTGTCACATTACCTTCACCCACACACAGTGCTGACCTGGTCTCTGGCCTCCACATTTTTCTTAATTTGCATGGGCTGAAGAGCCGACTATATTTTACCAGAGGGAGGGGAAGTTATGATTTCAGAAAATTGCCTCGTGGATCAGATGTCGTATAGTTCACACAGCCAACGATTGATTTAAACATGAAGGTTAACCCAAGCTGGGCTTTCACCATAGTGTAGTTATATATATTTCCCTGAGGTTAAATGAATGGATTGTAAATAAAAAATAAAGGTTTTTATAGCACATATAATAATTAATTTGCTCAATAACGATCATTCTCATGTTTACTTTGCAATAAAACAGTCAGGTGGTTCCTAATAGGTGTTTTGCTCAAGTGGAGCAGTGTTTTGGTAACAAATGTGTTTCCATGGGCAGCAGGAGCCCAACAGCCTCCAGCACACGTAGTCTCTCTTTCACACACATCCATCTGCGTTTTTGGCGGATTGAATTTCTATGGCAGCAGAAGAAAGCACATATCAGCCATGGATGTGAAGTCTTTCTGAATTATGGTAGTCTTTGCCAGATATCATACTATCATCATTTCCACCAACGCGCTACCATAAAACATTTGGCAGTGTTTCTGGAAAATGCAGTGGTGAGCTGGAAATTGTCTGGAGTTAATAAACCTTAGAAAGAAATAGTTTTTTTTTTCTGGCTCACTGTTTGCCATAATCCAAAAAGATTAATACAATACACTAATGTGACCTATGAATCTAGTTTGCATGGATATTTGGTTTACAATGCTCTTGACCAAAACACAGAAAAAATTCACACCCTTTTCTGCATTACAGCCACAAATCTCAATGTATTTTCCTATTGGAGTTTATGTAAAAAGACCATCACAAAGCAGTACATAATGAATTAGAGGGAAAAACAAAAACTATTTTTTAGAGAAATGTATAACTAATGAAAAATATGTTTCATAGCTTTTTAACGGTTGTTGTTTGTAAAAGGTTCTATTAATCTGACCGAAGGGCCTCTCTACTCCATTGTTTTTCTGGCTATATTGTAGCTTTAGGCAACAATCTCAATTGTTTTGCAGAATCTTACAGGTTTTATTCCAGGATGACTTGATCAACTTCATCACTAACACAGACCAGCTTTCCTGTTTGTACGTACTAAAGAAAAGCATCCCCAAAGCAGGATGCTTCCAGTAATTTGTTTTGGTTTGTTCAGAAGGTGAGATTTTTCTCCACACTTAGCAGTTTGCATGTAGGCCACAAGGTTCAATTCTGACTTACCAGTACTTGCATCTGACCAGAAGAATTTCATCCATGTGTTTATTGTGTCCCCTGCATGACTCAAACCTTAAATGGGATTTTGATGGATTTCTTTCAACAATGGCTGTCTTGGTGCCAGTTTTCCATTAAGGCTAGATATGCGGACTGCACAATAAATAGCTTCTTCAGGTGAGGATCGCTGTAGTTCTCAAGAGTTACCAATAATTTAATTGCTGCTTCGGTAATTAATGCTCTCCATTTCTGTCTTGTTAGTTTAAGTTATAGTGTATTGGTGGCTTTGCAGTTGTGCCATACTCTTTTTCATTCTCAGATAATAGACTAAACAGGGCTCGACTTTCAAAGCTTGGTATATTTTCTTTACAGCCCAACACTGCTGTACCTTCCTCCTTATCTTAAAGCACAACCTGACTGTGTGTTCCTGTGTCTTTAAGATAATATTCTTTTTAATACTGTTCTCTAACAAACATCTGAGGCCTTCACAGAAAGCTGGATTATTATGAGATTAAATAGCATATGAAGGAAAGTTGTTTAATTTGCATCTAGTCTGGTTCTTGGCAAATGTAAGAGAGTAAACTCACTGTCAGATAGAGCGAATAGTGTGATTTGTCCATGCAAAAAAGCAGATGACAATCATTAACTGGCCTGACCCACTTTTTTTTTTTTTTTTTTTTAACAAATCCAATCCCTTAAATTGCGCAGAAAAGCATTTCAGATGATCAAGGCTTACAAAAGAATACCTCTTAATTAGTGAAAAACTCCTTTAATTTGTGCTAGAATCATGTGTTGATGCATGAGAAACTGTGCAAATGGTTATATAAAAGCAATACAATAGTAACATCACAGATAATGAAATATCTGATTGAATGTAAGACAATACAGCAGTGTGGGTGCATGTCCATTCATGTGTGTGGAGCTTTTCATGACTGCTTACGGGCTGTGACAGTGGTCAGAGGGGAGCACCAGTGGACGAGCCGCCTCTGTATCACACCAGATGTCAATTGGAGAGAGACACATATTCCATTTATTCTACATGCCAGTAAAAAGCATTGTGTCCTGTTCTCTGTCAGCTTTCTGAGAGAAAACTGCACACAAATATTCACCTACAAACACAAAGAAATACAGACTTACATGCAGTTCAGGCTGCATTAGGAGGTAATTACATTGAACAATAAACGTGGGTATAAGGGCAAAAAATAGGACAGGGACATAGTTTTTTTTTTTTTTTTTCTTTAGATTACACACCCATATTCAACTCAGTTAAAGCCCTTGGATGAAAGCGGTCTTCTTCCTGAATGCCTGACTTCATACGTACACCACAGTCCTGGGAGAATTAATGATTAACTTAGAGCTGATTACAGGCTGTTATGTTCTTATTGAAAGAGAAGTGTCCTTGTGCAAAGATAACAATTAATTGCCATTAGGACCGTCCATTAAGAGTGCCCATCCAGATTTATTTTGAGTTGCAGATATTCAAAGGGACTAGAAAGCCACTCAGAAAGCTGGGGAAGACAACAAAGTCTCACAGTGATTACTTCCCATTATTAAAGGAACCGACAAGTTCAGTTTAATGGGGTGGTAATGGATACAAATGTAAATCAGATGTACACAAAAGGATGTAAGACTGATCTAAGAGAATAAATCAAAATGCAAAGAAAGCAGAACCCAAGAATTAACAAAGAAACTCAGTGCTATGGAATGACCTAATATGGAAAGATTATACAAGCAATAGCAACCCAGAAAAAAACAGAAAGCAAATACAACAGAAAACACAGTGGGTCATAACACTGTCATTTATTTTTTTTTTTCTAAATAAATTTATTTTTTAAAATGAAAAAAAAAAAAAACTAAATGTGATATTCAGAAGTATTTAGAGTAAAAGTAAATATATGTTCATTTCTAATAAGTGTAAATCTGAAGTTTTGAAATCTAAAGCATGTCTGGGTTTCCTGCTGTTCTTGGGTCTACAGCAGTGTTTCTCAATACTGCTCCTCAGGATCCACTACCCTACATATTTCAGATACTTCTCTTCTCCAGCACACCTGATTCAAATCATAGCATTAGCTTCTGAATGTCACCAAGTGCTGTAGAAACCTGTTAATCACCTATTTATTCAGGTCAGGTGTGTGTCAGAAGGGAAACACTGAAAACATACAGGACAGTAGTCCCCAAGAACCAGGACTGAGAAACACTGGCCTTCGGGCAACTTATTAGATTTCTTTGCCTTGGGCTGGCTTGCATTAAATCAGTACTGAAAATGCGTCAGTGGTTTCCATCTTCCATTTTTTGATAACTTTCTGCATGAGGTTAACTCCTGAGTGAAAAAAAATATTTCTTCTTCTCAAAATGACTTTTAAAAACAACTGTATGGGAATGACTTACTAATGCTCCACATAATGTTTTTTTATCCTATGATGAGAAATAGTCTGCTGCTTCATACATTATTAAGATTTTCTGTCATGTTTGATCAAACAGCATTACACTGATCTTCAGCTGAGCAGTCTTCCTGAACCCTCCAACCCCCCTCCCACCCCAAAGTTATAACATACAAAATGGTTGAAGCAGTTGTCATTACCTGTCAGTTGTATTTTTTTCAAACTCTGTTAGAAGTACTGAATAAATGCAATCCTCCCAGGTGAATGTTGCATGTACTAAGGTGGAGCCTGTGAGGAGATGGCTTAGAAGTGCAGCACATAAAACTGAAAGTGGCACACTGTGCTAGATTTTCTGTCAACAGAAGAAGAGTAAAACATGAAGAACAAGATAGAAAAGGTAAACTACAGCAAAATGCAGAGTTATGACATTTTAAGTTTGTCTCTAGCATGTTTTGAATTATGACTGGTCTCTTTAAACAAATCATCAAAAATAATCCTTCCTCATCCATATTTTTATTGTCTTTTAGTTGTCCAAATCTTCTTTCTAAATAGACACTTTTTAAGGTAATTTAGATGCCTATTAATATAATTTTATAATTATATAAAATTCTCATTGTGAGATAAAGTAGTCTGCAGGTGCGTATTAAGTGTTTGTTAGATTTCTGTTGAAGCTGCTTCAAGAAATATATTTTGTCTTTCAGAAAGCAATAGTTTCTTTCAAAATATACCTCAAAACAGCCATAATAAAGCTCTTTCTTCTGCTGCAGTGTTTCCACCTGCGTTCACAGCACCTCTCTCTTACTGTGTCAAAGATGTTTTTATAGTTTGCTCATTTTAAGAGAATAAAAGAAGCTTGAGGTTTTCACTAATCTCAGTTTCATACATGATTTTGTTTTTCTATTTGTCCTTATGAAAAGCATGTCGCCTAGTGTAATTCAAAGCAGAGCTGATTTATTCCTCCGGTGGGAGACTAAATAAATGAGATTATTGACTGAAGCTGTTTTCCTGACCTGTATTGAGACTAAGACAGCTGTGTGTTATTTGGGCAGAGTAAATCAAATTATGCTGCTTTCTGTTTTCCATGGCCCCGTCTTTCCACAGTCGAGATGAGATGAGAGCAGACTCTGATGCTTCCTGGGTTTTGACAGATATGAACCCAAAAACGTGGTTACAAAAACTCAAAGAGACAGGGTGAGATGAGCAGAAAATAAAAACACACCAACCATTTCTCAGAAGTATGAAGTTTGAATAATCTGAGATTCTATCAGAAAATGCCTTAGCATAAACAACACAAGTATATTTACTTAACAACAGAAATCTGACTCAGTCATTTGGATTCTATTACTAAATATAATTTCCTACAGTGTTAGCAACTAAATTAACTCAACATAAATTAACTATCGCTGAATTTTCTAAGAAAAATCAAATAAAAGAAACAGTAAAACTGAAAACCTTAAAGACACAGTTTATACTTAACATATAAGCACTAGAGTTTAATTTATAAATTTTTTGAGTCAGATTAAAGTCAAGCTTTTATAACAACCTGAACAAATCCCAAAAGTTTAATATATAAAATACCCAAATATTTAGCATTTAGAAAATATAAAAGCAGGATAGCATTTTTGCAGCATCTTTGCTTTCCTCTGCTGCTTTTTGAGATGTTTATATTCGTCTGTGCACCCAAATTGATTATGTTGAAGCCAAATCTATAACCCTCAGTTACAAGTATACATATTTCTATGTCATAAGTAAAAGTTCATCCACATGTGAGTAATCCTCAAAATGAGTCCTGTGTGAAAATCCTCCATGAATTTTAAGAATATTACTGGAGGCTTTGGATCATAAATCATTTAAAAGCTTTAATATTGTTCCTTTTTAGAAATTTTGGTTCCTTGTACTTATATTTCTTTAAGAAAGGCTGACAGAGCTGCTTTGTCCTTTTGAGACATTTTTGGTTATTTATGGGTTTTCATTTTGCACTGAGTCTCTAAGGACCTTGACATGTCGGATTTTTGGACTGTTCCTCACTTACCTGGATATTCATGGGGACATTTTAGTTACCCATTCAAAAAGTTGAATATTACTGAAAAGCCTTTTCATTTGTGTAACTTTATGAAGCACTTTATATAGATTGACAACATAGAGATGTATGTTTAAACATCTTTATTTCTGGTAGCTGTGATGATTTTCCACTGACAGAAAATGTAAAAATATTACATTTAAAATTAAAATATTACATCATATCAATAAAAAAAAGTTATGATACCAAAAATTTGTCAATTAGTCTAACTAATGCTAAATAATTTAGAGCTCTCTAACTTTCTAACTAATTTGGCCTCACCACCAAAACGTTTCAGTGTAAATTTTGGTATTTAAATATAAATATTCATACTGAACTGTAATATTTGTATTTATCATTATATGGGTTATTTCATGTTTTATTACATATTTTTAGTGTTGCTGGGTGGCTAATCCACAGGATGTTCTGGTGCAAAATAATTTGAAGTATTAGCAAAATAATTATTATTACTAAGTAATTATTTAGACTTATTCATAGCCAAACCAAACCTATTGTTACACAGACAATAACAATGTTGAACTGTCATACAATTTAACTGTGATACAGTTTATTAACTATATCAAAGCATCATTGTTCACCACAGATGCATTTTATTTAATTCTCTTTAGTCTTTTGTAATTTGCGAGATCTGCTTTTGTTCTACTTTTCTCTCTAAAGATTCCAGTGAAATAGATTTTATTTCCAAAAATATCACAGG
This sequence comes from Alfaro cultratus, assembly GCA_903066825.1. Lineage (NCBI taxonomy): Eukaryota > Metazoa > Chordata > Actinopteri > Cyprinodontiformes > Poeciliidae > Alfaro > Alfaro cultratus. Next base: position 186 of record CAEFZX010023894.1, on the reverse strand, counting down.
AATCACTGACATTAAGGATCAGCCAGAGGATCCTGTTTTTCACTGCTTTGCATGTAGAAAAAAATTGTAGCATAGTGATGTATGTATGTATGTATGTATGTATGTATGGATGTATGGATGTATGGATGGATGGATGGATGGATGGATGGATGGATGGATGGATGGATGGATGGATGGATGGATGGA
>CAEFZX010023893.1:0-13930 GCA_903066825.1 Alfaro cultratus | reverse complement strand
TTTCTTTCATGGTTCAAAAAGAAGAGCCGTACCTTCCGTAGCAAAATCATCTTCATGCATGACAATGCACAATCTCAAGCTGTAAGGAATACCACTGTGTCATTGGCTGCTATAGGCATGAAAGGGGAGAAACTCATGGCGTGGTCACCATCCTCCTCTGACCTCAACCCTATTGAGAACCTTTGGAGTTTCCTCAAGCAGAAGATCTGAGGGTGGAATGCAGTTCATATCAAAACAGCAGCTCTGGGAAGGTATTCTGACATCCTGCAAAGAAATTCAAGCAGAAACTTTTCACAAACTCACAAGTTCAATGGATGCAAGAATTGTGCAGGTGATATCAGAGAAGGGATGTTAACATGTAACTCCGTCTGTTAAGATGTTTTTGATTGAAATTGCTTTTGATTTTAGTACATGTGACAACTTAATGCTGCACATTCAAAGAATGTCTTTATAATCCATAAAATGTTTAGAAAATCTGCTGTGCATAATAATTTGGAACAGTGCATTTTGAGTTTTTTTTAAAAAAATACTGTTCTCATGGGGAGCTTTGTTCAGTAAAATTTGATTTATACTGTAATAGTTTATGACTTGAAAATTATACTAGCCATCATTTGCATTGACCATTTAAGAAAATCTGAGAAAATATCACTTGCATAATAATTTGGAAAACGGTGTAAACACAAGAATGATTAAAGTACTACATAAACGGTTAACAAATTGTGTGCAGTTGTGGTAGCAAAACAAGTCTACCATGGTTAATGATGAAAATTTGCTTATTGCTAGCACTGCCAGCTCAACACTTCTTGCTCCTGTTTCGCATTAAAAACCTACAATCGCTATTTCCCAGCTGAATTCAGTTAAAATTATTCCATCATTATGAAGAGCGCAGCAGGGTGTATATTCTTAAATAATACATTTCTTTGAAGGGTCAACTTTTTGTCAATATGAAGGTGCATATATTTTTGTCAAGTTAGAGAGATTATTTGTTGGAATACTGTGACCAAAGTAGCCATAAAACAACAAGCCACTGCTTTTCTCATGTTTTGATGGAGAAAAACCCAGAACCTTCTAAAACTTAAATTGGTTCACTGTTAATCTTTTCCATTTTTTAAAATAGAAGTTTTTCTGTTAGAAACAAACCCAACGGCCCATGTCCATCACTTAATCAGCCTTAAACAACAACATTCTGCTCAGGATAGCTGTGTGCAACCCCCCGCAGCTGTCAACTTATCAGCACAACGGGAGGAATAAATAAGTAATGGGTGTGTTTGCCCTGTAGGCTGAAATATCTATTTTTTTTCTTGACAAAGCCTTGAGGCATCACAAAGTCAACCCTGCTAGCTCGGGACTTCCCCTAATCATCAGCTGCTGTCCATCACTGCTGCCTCCACTCTGGTGCTGCCGCTGAGCTTGTCGTTTCAGCGAACAGGTAAAGTGCACAGGCTGCTTTCCCAAAATCACCAGGGCTGGCACTACTGCTGCCATACTTCCTTTAAATATATACAAATTAGCCACATTAGAATGGCATGCTCCAGGGTATCTTTTAATTGGCACCGAGTGAATGACGTTCTCTGTTTTTCCTTGTCTGCCAGTCAGATAGAAATAAACAGACACCTTTGCTTAACCAGGAATAATTAGGCCATGTTATTCCAAACCAACATCCTGCACATTATATTTATTTATTTAATTCCTCTGCTGCACCTGATTGATGTTCTGCTCAGGATTTTGCCTGAAACCTCCTAAAATAGAAACATTACATGTATTCTTGAAGAAACAGTTTTTAGACATCTGCTGCTCATTCATAACATTTCCACTGCTGCTAGTGATTAACTTGATTGTATATGCTATGGGATAATGTCAGACATGATGTTATCTTGCAAAAATTCACAAAGAAAAGTGGGTTTCCATGACACAGTGACTTCATTGGTGGGGTATAAAGTTAGTTTAGACCAGAGGTCTGCAACCTTTACAAACCAAAGAGCCATTTTTGTGTTCAGTCAAGCTAAATAAAATGTACTAAGAGCCACAGATGTTACATGACCTTTTGAAAATGGTGACTTACAATTTAAAAATATATATACATACTATAGGAAATTTGAATAACAAATTTTATTTTATTTATTTATTTTTTTTAAATGAAAAAATAAAACAAAAAAATATTTGCAAAAAAAAGGATTGCTAAAGTTTTTGTACTTTAACTGTCATTCAATTACAGAAGTCAGTGAAATTGTTTTATGAAAAAAAAACATTGGAAAACTGCTAAAACCTGCATTAATATTTATATCTATATTTACAAACATGAATTGGATTTGTATCATTTTTAGCGAACGTTATAAAGAATCATTGTGGGCTGTTCGAACACCCGCCTGCAGCCCCTCTGGTTAGACCCATTTGACCTGAGTGAATAAGGTTTGCATGGTTTCTCATCTACATTCAGCAGAAGATGTTAGAAGTATTTTTATTGTCTCTACAGAAACACAGCTTGAAGAGAAATCCCCAAAACCACAGTTTTAACTATTCCCAACCATAAAAATGTTTTTACTTTCTTGCTTTTAAAAACAGAATTGCACATTAAAATAATTGCATTTCCTAACTGCTTTGTTCAAATATCAAATTTAAGTTCCAAAACAATTTAATATTCCGCTTTAAAGAAGAAAAAAATGTCTTTCCAAAGTAATTCCAGTAACTCTACTTCTATTGTTTTATTCAGTTCTTATATGTGGTACCAATTTTCTAAGCAATAATACTTCTGAGATGGGGATTATGTCTTTATAGAATAGCCAGTCTCCTTACACAAATACACGCAAGATTAAAGTGATTCCAGGAGATGCTTTTCAAATACCTTCATTCAAAATACAAAAGAAAATGATAAAATAAGAGAGAGTGGTTAACCACATGAAAGTTTCCACTGTTTTTCTTTTTTCTTTTTGTCATAAACGTTAACATGTCTGAACATATCCTGTCATCTCACACAGTGACAGTGTAATCACCTGTCATGCCTTGATGAGCTAATTAAGAGGCAGTTAGTTCAATTGTAGGAGAAGCAGAGTCGATGTGAGGCTGAATTGGGGAGTGTGCACGTTCACTGCTATTAACCATTAAGGGTTCATGCTCGGCTGACCTCATACAACGTGTAAGAGGACAAAGATGTCCTTTATTCCTAAGAGGAAAAGCCACATTAATAGAGATGGAGGATCCTCATTCTCTCTCTGTCCATCAGTGCAATTGCTCCACTCTCATTACTCATCTGTGTTCCTCGTTTGTCTCCAATGCTCTTCATAAGAAACAATAAACTGACCTCTTCCTCTCACCCTGAGGTGTTTCCTATGGGGAGACACAGGGGCCTCTGAAAGACAGAATGCAAGTGTGTGTGATGCTTTGTGTGGGAGTGTATTTGTGAGAGAGGTAGAGTAATTAAGTGTGCAATATTGTGCGTGTATGTGCATGTGCAATGGCCTGCATGTGGATTCACTTGTCTGTGTTTGTGATTTCATGTGTAAATTTGATCACAAGTGTGAGTGTGTGTGATCTGTTTCCAATTAGCCCTCTTGTGTCCATGGGTTGCCTGGAGGCATGACTAATGTCTTAGTGGGCTGAAGCTCCAGCTGATGAAGCTGAATGGGCTTCCATCTGCTGCGACATCACAATGCAGTGCTGGACGGTTGGAGACAGAGGACTGAGGACAGGGGACACAGCCCTCAGTGCTTGTCCCTAAGCACTTTGATGCTTAGGGACAAGCATCAACGTGAAATAAGCTATTAAGGACAAACGGTGCTTGAGGGTGAAGATGGAGGCCAATGTCTGGTATGTAGACATACATATTACGAACAAACCATGATGTTCTTATAGGTGATGTTTCAACAATTTAATTCTGATTAAAAAAATAACTATTTTTTTGTAATCTTTATGCTTTATTTCAAATTATTTTAGAAGGGTTGCAAATTTCAAGTGGAAATTATGTACTTTTTTATGGACAAAAGTAAGACAAGCACAATGATGTCTATGCCATTTAATGTCAGTGTCTCTTTAATTCAGGAAACTCAAATGTTTAAGTAGATTTATATGATTTCTACAAGTGCATCCAACAAAATGCAACATCACATTTTTAAAACTTTTTAGGCATTATCTAAAAATCAAAATAAATGCAAATCTTCTACTAAAATTCTCATTTAATATTTTTTGTCATATAATGTCAATGATGCAATTTGGCTGTGTAAACTTCATTTTTGAGAACAGAAACATTTTTACAGGTTTCTTTGCATTCTTCATGACAATATTCATTGCCAGGACACAGTTGTAATTATTATATCCACTCCAAATATAAAATAATTTGTCAGTTAACACAATTTCTAACTTAGGTTCAATAAGCCACTGTATCAAAGTTTACAGTGATCAGTGAGCTACAGACAGAGAGGAAAAGATGCAGCCTCAACTCTTCCGTCTGCTTGGGTCAGGCTACCTCCATCTTTGATATTGGTACCACAACTTTCACCTTAAGTACACGCCTCAAGGTCCAGCTGCTGCAGCGGGTCCAGCTGCTGCAGCAGGTCCAGCTAATGCAGCAGGTCAGCTGCTGCAGCGGGTCCAGCTAATGCAGCAGGTCAGCTGCTGCAGCAGGTCCAGCTAATGCAGCAGGTCCAGCTGCTGCAGCAGGTCCAGCTAATGCAGCAGGACCTTTCTCATCTCTGTGTCTTCTGCTCTAAAAGCGCTAACAGACTGAGCAGACTCTATGTGAGACCTGTCATGTATCTTTGCTAGTGGAAGTAATAAGAACAGGTCGTATAGGTAACATTTGGAGGCTGTGATGGTAATGGCTTCAGTGTTTCTTAACCTGCTCTAGCTTAACCTTTCTACCAGGCGTGTCCTCACCAACCATAACAGGGATGAACTCTGGAGGTGAGCAGCCACAGGTGAATACTGATATGGCTGTGGAACCTTAACTATAAAAGGAAGATTTGGTCCACAGCATTTGGAGCTCAAATCATAAATAAGAGTACAATTTTGACTGCAGCATATATGGAAAGCCAAAAGTACCGAAATTAATGTAATGGAAATCTATGCAGATGAAGTTCTCTGCTGGTTAGTCAGTCAGATGTTTGGGGTTTATTTATTGAACCATAGCAGTAGTTTAAGATTACTGCCAATGACTGTGAGTTGGAGGTATGGAGAAAAATTTTAATAGTAAAAGTAAAATGTAAGTAAAGAACAGAAGGAAGGGCGAATAAAGGAAGAAAAGAGTGAGGGACAGGATTAATGATATTTTTAAATGGAAAACATTAATAAATTTTTGCCTAGTTGCATAATGCTGTGGGTTTGGGGTCCACCTAAGACTATCTTGCCCCGGGTCCAGGTAAAGCTGGCAGCTGGTCTGTTTGCAACTATGCTGTACCTGAGGCTCAAATACTGACAGTAAGTTAACAATAAATTATATTTAAAAGCTGTTCTACCAACTGATGAAGAAACAAAAATTTGCTGATCACATTAACTAATAAACCACGTCATTATTTTTTCCAATAACACCTTGTTACCAGGCAACAATACAGAAATGAAGAACTATTTGGACAGCTGATCTATTTCTCTAGTTAACACCCAGTCAATCCCTCTGACGCTTGGAGGATTGTGTCTCCACTGACACAGGGGTTAAACTGGCAGCCTGCAGCCCACTGAGATGTAGACACTAGGACACTGAAGCATGAACGCACAAAGACACACACACACACACACACACAGTTTAATCAGCGATCTGATGTCGTGACTGTCAATAAATTACTTAGTCATTTGGATCACAACCTTGGACATAGCTGAATGGCTAAGACAGATCACTTAAAATGGATAACATTTTTGTCTTCTCCTAATTGTTTGTGCTTCTTGAGACCTTTTTTTATACATAGACAAAAATATAGAAGCTGTAAAACAATCACATGTTTATCAGGAAACATGGTTAAAAAGAGCTTTGGTGTTTTAAACAGTTTTTTTTCTTAAAGTTTTCTTTTAGCATTAGTAGCCTTCTTTCATTAATAGCTTGACAGGAAGAAGGACAGAGAAAGAAAAGCAGGACATGTTAGGATGCATTTGCTCTATCACTGATGTTTAATGTTACTGAAAAGACCCCCTTGACTTTGGATTTTCACTTATTTAAAAAAAACAAAAACACACACATATATACAGTATATATATATATATATATATATATGACCTCTGGAGGTCATATATATATATATGTGTGATGATAACTACCATTCAGTTTAACTTCCACTTAGGAATAGACAGTATTTATTTTCTACCGTAACACGAAATATTAATTGGAAACGGAATTATTGTGGAAAAAGTACATAGAGACCCATTAGATATTGAAAGGTTTACTCCACTTTAGAATATGTTATTTGATATTCTTTACAATCATGTAAAATGATTGTATGGGCATATTGCATGGATATTGAACATATGGGTAAATTTGCAATGTTGGTTTTCTGAGTGACTGAAACTTAAACAGATTTGTCCTTCATTGTGTCAATCATATGTCTAAGTATGATAGCTGAAATAATCCGTCTTACTGAGCAGATTCTTTCGACCACAATGCACAAAAAGCAGCGTGTGTAATTACATTTGAAAACACTTACAATGCAAAAGATTTTTGTGCAACACACCACATTCTCAGTCCTATGAAGAACATGAAAATCTTCCCACATTTTTATATGCTTTGTTTTATTTATACATTTTAGTGAACTGTTGATTCTACTGTAAATTATGTTGCTTGTCAGTAGGAATTGCGCAATAAATAAAATTTAGATTTTGTCTTCTAACAAAATGCAAGGCTGTTGTGAAACAGATTATTGAGGCATGTTGGAAAATCAGAGAATTTGGCCAGAAAACTATTTCTGGAAAAAAAAAAAAAAAATTGTTTTTGCATAATTTATGTAGTTGTCCGGGTTTACGCAAGGTAATAAAGAGAAGAAAATAAGTAATAAGCCATGGAAGAAAAACAAGTTTGAGACAGATTTAAAAGAAAAAAAAAGTGGTTTCCAAATTTCTGTCTCTGTTTTCCACAAATGTGTAAGCTGTACAATTAAAGTAAAGTTGAATTGTTCAGCTTACACACTCAGCTGTAAAAAGTAAGACTGCATGGAAAAAAATAAAAATAAAAACAAATGAGAAGACCATAAATAAATACTTCTGTGAGTATTATTTGAATCAGTTTCACCCAACAGAATATGATTAACCTGAAATCAAATTGAGCTGAAGAATTTTCATAACATTTGCTTAAACCAGGAACTAAAATATATAGTATTTTCTTTCAAAATGTTTCACTGATATAATTATGTTAGGAACAGGATTTTTTTCTTCTTTCAGTTCAACCAAAATCAGTCAAAACTCAAATAGGTTAAATTGCTCCGTAACTAAGCATGTTTTTAATCACTGTTTTGAGTATGTGTGTTGTGTCAGTGAAATGGATGAAGAAGAGATCTGTGCCTCTAAACAGGAAGAGAACCAACAGAACCAGATCAATATGTGCCTAAAGTCAATGGAAACTTTGTATTCAAAAACACCTTGCTAGTGCAACATTGAATGAAGTATATAAAAGTATGAATTAGCTGTAAAGCAGATTTGTGTTGTTGAAAGGAACACGTCTTTGACTTTACTAAACATAGTTCTGAATGGATGGATGCCTTACGCAAGAGTTACAGTTTCTCTGGAGGACAGAAATGAGACTCAAGTGGGAAGCTTTCCCAGTTATTTTACAGTGTGTACATCCCACTGTCACTTGAGAATCTTAAAAAGCAACGGAGAAATATGCTGCCGGGGCTTTGGTGCATTCTAAGTTGTCAGCAAAGTTCTGTGAAACCCATTTAGTTTGTTGTAGCATTTTAGTTTATGTTGCTCACATTTCTGTGCTAATGACAGAACATGTCGCTTGTCTTTTAGACTGGATGATATTTAATGGAAATCTGACCAGTGCAGTGCAGTAATTCATTTTGACAAGAACCACATATTGGGTGAAATGCATATGAGAAGACTAAATATGTGTGAACAATTGTGGGATTCAAAAGTGTGAGGCTTCACAAAGTCAAATGGAAGGCCCAGGATCAATACTTTTATGAATAAAATGCAAACAACAGAAATCTCCATCTTTCATAGTTCTCTGCAAGTTGTGTTTGTTGGTTTCACGACAATTTCGGAGCTGACAATTAAGGAGTCCCTTTTCACATTTATTTTATAACAAGTCAAAACTGGACAAATAAAATCAACACTGTCACTACAATGATGGCAAAGGAAGACTTATGTTTTTTCTGGTTTTGTATAAAAACCTTTTTTTAAAATACAAATTCCTTATTACCTCATCAGAAACCATGTTTATTCAGATTTATTTAGTCTCTATGCAACAGAGTTTAGAAGCAAAACTTATTATTCATGTTGGGTGCGGCACATTGACGTCTTCACTGCCTTAAAAAACAGGCCCAACATGTACCTCAATAAAGAACTGATATTAACTGTTTACTAACACGTACATCCTTTACCAAATATCCTGTGCGGGACAAGTTTTATTATGCTCACGTTGTTTTATGGTTTTCTTCTGTAATTAAGGTTTTTAATGCTGTCCAATGCGAAATAAATAAATAAATTACCAGCATTTTATTGAAATGCCTTTTTGCTTTTGTGTATTATTGTTACTTTCTGCAGGACTTTTGGCTTCACTTATACCTGAACAGAGCATGACGTTGAATTAAATTTGACAGCAAAGTTTAAAGTAAATATTTTTTTATTCATTTGTTTTCTTTTACTTACAATTGTTTTGTGATGCTGACATTATCCGGTTTGATTAAGGAGGCAGAAGTAGAAGCTAGGTTTGGAAAAACAAAATCATGATCTAGATTAAAATTCAAAATGTATAGATTTTTTTTATCTGTAATTATGAAAAGACTGGTTTCTCACTTTCTCTAGAAAGTGCAGAGACTTTCCATTCAAAATACACATTGACTATTATAGAGCCTCATACTCTCTTTACAGTTATTCATATTCACTGGACATTTAAAAGATCACAATCATTTGGCTGGACAGAATAACTATGAATATGATAGTACCAAGTCAATTACAAAAGATTGTGCAGATGTTAGACATCAAAAGATCAAATGTGTAAAATGTGATACTGATCAGGACTAATTTCACTCAGTAGGTTATTTTAATAACATAATCATATTTCATTCTAAATTAAAGAAAAACAGTGAGTATTTCTAACATATGTTCCCAACTTTACAGCATAGAACATGTAATGTATACACATACAGATGTGTCCATGCTGATGATGTGTATATTTGTGTGCACAGTTTCCCTGAAAGCTCTGTAAACACAGATGTGGCTCTGGTAAATATAGCACAGTGTTTGAATTCACAAAGTCACAATGAGGTCAGACACACTTCCGTCCATCGTTCCACCTTTGTTTGGGCCTTTTTTCTCCCGGTTTGTGGTGGTTGCAGCGTTTTAGTGCATGTACTGGTGATGTGTGTTCACCATCCATGGCTGTGACTTTCATATCTGATTTCTAGACTGTGTCAAGCTATGCCTTAAAGCTGGAGGAGCATAGTTAATACTGCATTAAATGTCAATATTGTTCCTTGCACATAAAAATTTGAATTTGCGGTGTCTTGACCATTTTTTAGTATTCTGCATATATTCAAACCATTGGTCTAATACCTTCTCATAAACTGTCGTAGAAGCCTCATATTATCAATGCCTATTTTAATATGACATAAAATATTTAAAACATAAAACTCTACAGTATGGTGCATTGGTAAAGTGGAGGTTCCAGAAGCAGGAGAGTAAAAATAAGCTGAAGGTAAGAAAAAAATGAAAGAAAGTATAAGAAAAAACTGACAAATAGCTGCATTCGAGGAAAATCAGTGCATGGAGCTGTGCAGTGAGATGAGACAAAGAAGGAACATGAGTAAATCAGAGAAAACAGAAAACTATCTCTGACAAATCTTACTTCACACTAACAGAAACGGAAATACAGGACTACAAAGAAATCCAACATACTATGGCCCATGACTTTACCAGGACACACAGGAGGAATCAAGGAAATAAATGATGGGAAAACCAAAATACTATAAGACAGACCCAAAAGCACAGGGTGTCTTCAAAACAAGGAATAAACTGAATACAGAAAGCCAAGAGAGAAAAATCTAAAAATACAGCAAACCACAATACCAAAGTCTCAAAGAGTGTGACAAATATATGCTTTATTGTTCCTCAGTAGTCTAATACATGACATCACTGCATGGAAATATGTAGTTATATATATATATATATATATATATATATATATATATATATATATATAACCAATTGTAAACCTATTTATATGTTACAGAAGAAAAGTAATAAAATATATATTAATGTTTCAGGCTATAAAATATTTTCATATGTTTCGAAGTTGCAGCTTTACAATTCTATGATTCGGTAGAACTTCACGCTGCACTGGTGATGTACAAGACAAATAATTTCCTCCTTTCTAAATAGATTCAGAAATTGTTGCATATTGAAAAAAAAAAGTATAAGTTTCCCAGGAAATGCATGTTTAAAAAAGTAAATAGCATATATCAAAAGAAGTACATCTTACATAGGAGTAAACCTGTTGAATAACCAACAAGGAATAAAGAAAGAATCACAATGTAGATTTAAAAGAATTGTAGAAAAATCAGTTCTTGTAGCTGAGGTTTGAACCTTTTAATGTGATCTTCTATAATCATTACAATTTTTTGGAATTATTTCTCTGTTTAGTTTTTCTCTCCTTGTTTTGCATTGGATAAGAGAACTGGATTATTGTGGTTGTAAAATGTGTATCAGCTAACAAATCTGCCTCTACTTTTAGAGTTTTAATCCATTTAATTACATGTGTTTTCTATTTGTTTACATGATGTTCTGTAACTTGCAACTATTACTGACCAAAAAATAAATAATAAACAATAAGTAAAAATATTCCCAGTTTTTATAGGTGCATGTCCCTTTTATATAAATTCACAAAATGGGAATTTAGAGGAAACTTTCATACTAAGTTGCATACCTAAAAATATATTGTGATTAAGCAGATGTATTTATACGAACGGCCTTGCATCTGGCTACATGTGTTATGGCTTGTGGTTGGAGGACTTTCCGACTGCAGGCCTCTGAAGCCCAGCTGCCTCTATAAATACCATACAGAGCTTTACATAAATGTGGTCGTCATTAATGTGGAAAGCTTTTCCGTAGCACCAACTCATATTTAGTGTAACTCACAAATAGCCTCGTCTTAAGTTACAGCTTATCAGCCAGCGCAGTTGTTCACAAGCGGATTTTTTTATTTAAGGATGCATAATTATAGAAATAAATCATTCCAGCACTCCAAATGATAAATTCAGTCACATAAGGCAGAGTTCAGGGAGTTACATATCTAAAAATCTGCTACTTTTCAAGCTATGGAAAAAACCTCATCTACAGGTAATACAAATATCCAAAAAACATTCTCTGGGGTGTTTCCAGTTTAGCAGCATTCATAGCAGAGGTGGAGTTTTCTTAGCATGGGCCATATAGCTTGCAATTTTTTAGTTAATTACAACTTCATTGAAGGAAACTTTCTGCATCTAAATTTGTCACAATCTGATACAAGCTACTAGCTTTAGCTTGTGGATTTATTATTAAAAGTAATGGCTAATATAGCTAATCAGCAGTAGGTCTTTTAGTGGTTTTATCTGAACAAAGTGACACAGGTAGCTATTGTTATGTCACTGAGATATAATATTTCTTATTTTGGTCAATTGTGCAGCTGAAAAAAGAATGTTATGTAAACCAGATTATCATGAGAATATTAACATGTGATGTCAAGGACAACTCCAAGGTTCTTCATGTTGTCACTGGAGGTCAATTCAATGCCAATCAGTGACTAAGCAGTTTGTTTTTCAGGAGCAACTCTGTGGAGACCTATCTTTAACCTTAAAGTGATGTTCTAACATACAAATCACATTTAGGCTATTAATCGACTGTCTTTGAGCTTTTCCTATGTTTTAGCCTACTTGTACAACTGTAGAGAAATATATTTAACTTTAATATTTGCTGTAGTACAGCACAAATGTTGATCATAGCATGACAGCAGAGCTTCAGTAACAAGTTAGCTACTACCCTACTTTTGCAACATTTAGTTTGTTGTAAGTGTTTTTACTAAAATGTCCCCCTATTAGGTTTCTCTTACTACTTCCTGTTAATACTCTATTATTTTTTGTGTATTCCTGTTTTTTTTATACAGGTGCACTACCTCATGCAGTCCATAAACATGCGAGATTGACTAGTAATTCTAAATAAACTGTTGGTATAAATTTATGTTCTTGAACTCCGGCAGACTGGCAGCTTTTTTAGGGTGCACCATGCTTTTTGCACACTTGTACTGATAGGCTTCAACAGACTTAATCAACCTGCACAAAGTTAATTAGTTCAATTGGCTATGAATTTATATCTCATCCTATAAATAAACACATAATTAAATAAAATAAGCCATCAAGGACCTTGAGCATCTGACTGAGTCCCAGATATACATGTCATCTTACTTTTAGCTTAGACTCACATTGCATATTATTTCAAACTTTTCACTGCAAAAATGTCCAAAAGTATTCAAAGACACTAAAAACAGCAGGTGGCAGAGAGAAAAAAAGAAGAGGAGATGAAAGGAAATAGAATTGGAGAACATCAAAAGAAGAAGTGAGCATGATGGAGCAAGCCTTGGGGAGAGGCAATTAAACACCCCCCTGTCGCACGCACACACACACACACACACACACACACACACACACACACACACACACACACACTGAAAATGTGTCAGTCATGTCAGAGAGGAGGGCAAACCCCTGTTGGAGATTAATTACTCCGTGCCATTCATCGGGAGAATTTGGGAATTTTTCTCCTTTTTCCCCATTTAGTACATTGCACCTCTGCCCCAGGGATGCTCAACGCTACATGTGCAGAGCTCCCACAAAAAATCCACAGGTTCCTTATTCAATGACTGCAAGGAAAACAGATGCTATGTTTAAGTTTAAATGTAATTAGAAGAAAACAAGTTGATAACACTGCTTTTGCTTATGTTAGTTTGAACTTTGGCTCAGTACAGGCACAGAGGTCTTTTTTTTTTTTTTCTTTGCATTTTCTAGTTTTAATTCAAAACAAAATGCATTCTGTGACACATTTTTTATTTCTCAATCTATTTTTAACTAAACAATAGATTCCTTATTCAACAATTCTAACTGAACTTAAGCCACACTCATAAATCCACAAACATTAATTTACAAATATACAGTAACCACTCCATGAAGTCATATGACGCATGAAATCACAAAGAGTTAGTGAATCCTGTGGTGTATATCGCCTAAATTCACCAGACAATTTTTTTTTACAGATTAAGTAGCAAAATTCCTCCAAACTTCATGTGGCTTTAGCTAAGGAACAGTGTGTAGAAGGCATTACTGACTGGATTTCAGTCTGGTATTCAACTAGATCAATCTAGGTTTGGTAGTTGTCAAATTACACTTGGTGTAAATCTGTTTTCAGGTGTTGGGATTACAGAAACTTAACAATAAGACATTCTGGGCAATTTCCTGCTCCCAACTGTGAGGAAACTGTTTAAAGATGCAATTTGAAAAAAGTGTTTCCACTGCAGTTTTGCGAAATAAACCAATTTCAATACAGCCAAAAAAAATCACCTCATCCTAGCGCCAAAACATTTGATGAAAAAACACGTTTTTTCCCCAAATTGCCGTGTTTACATAAAGCAAAATTATTTTCAAATTGTCAAATTGCACAATTATATGATCAGTGAAATTTAGAGCTCTATATTACGGTGGCCGACAGGTGCAAATGCGCAGCAAAAGAGAAAACATGCAAACAAAAAAAAGACACGCGCACAAATTAA
>CAEFZX010023892.1:0-53313 GCA_903066825.1 Alfaro cultratus | reverse complement strand
CAATTAAACTATAAAACAAAAGCTGAAACTGAAGGTTGCGTAGTGGGACTCCTTGTAGCCACTCATGTCAAGCAAGGCTGATTGGTATCGTAGCCTTCAGGAGGCAACGAATTATGATACAAATCAGAAATAGTGCAAAGCAGACTGTAGGCAAGCAAAAAAAAGAGATGTAAATTTATATATGGCCCCTGAAGATTTGCTGTTGAAATCATTCTTATTTTTAGTTTTTAAAAAACATTTCCCAAAATGGTGGCCACTAGCAGGGATTGCTCTCCACACCGTCATTAGCGGGGTCGGTCAGTGATGTTGCGCAATCAGCCCTTGCAGCCAGTTTGGCTTCCAATTTGTCTCGAAGGTGTTTGATGGGGTTGAGGTCAGCGCTCCGCAGGGACCTTCATTTCTTCCGCGGCAAACCGGGGAGAACCATTTTCTTTTTAATGGAGCTCGGCTTTGCCCAGGGGGGCCTTGTTGCAGAGGAAGGGACTTTGTGAATCTGCGATGGCTCTAGACGACGCAGCGTTGTCTGGAGTCTGACTCTTCCAGGAAGTGGAAATGAAGCAGTCAATGGACTGGGAAAAGTGTCACACATTCACTGCTGTTTATATGTGTGTGTGACAATATCTATTTTTTAAGCTTGTTGTGGGACAGAAAATACCTTAACACTAAACACAAGAAAATGCAAATCTGTATCGTTTGACCCAGTAGTTTCTACTCCTACTTTGGGTCGGGGTGACTAGAACATTTTATTTAGCTTTATCTGAATATAAATTGCAATTCCCATTTTCAGGTACTTATTTATAAAAACATCTACCCTTGACAACTTTACAGATTTCTCTACTTCATCACCGAAAATCCCAGCGAAGTTCTGGGTGGCAAGGTGACAAAATGAAAAAGAATCAAAGGGTATAAGAGCACTTTGGAAAGACATTGTTACTGATTACAGCTAAAAATACGAGTCAGCGCTGAACAACAATCTTCTCTTTTCTGCCTTTTCTTGGCGAGAACGCCCACGCTCTTTGCCACCATTTGCTTTTCTTAGAGACCCCGATGGTGAAGGATGTTGTCTGTAAGAGGCAGAAAGTGCCGTTATAATTTAAAATCTCATTGCGACACAGAAATAGAAAGGAATTTACAGTCACACCGCATACATCATTACACGCGCTTATCTCCTCCTAATCCAATGCCACTACAGTACATCTCTGTGCTTTCATATAGCAATGCAACACAAGCAAAAGGGGTGCAACGCACTAGAGTGTGCGGCGGAGATAAAATGGGACTTCTAAAAACATTTCACCCTCTGTTAGTTTTCGCTCCTCACTCCAAGCTTCCCACGTTCTCCAAAACATTGCTTCCCTTCAAATCATTTAGAGTTGACAAACGCACAAAAAAAGAATATGCTGCCAGCAGCTGCACAGATTGAAAATAAAAACATAACAGAGAACCTTTTCAGTCCACACACACAATCCCTCCAATTCACACATGAGGGAGTTAAAAAATTGAAGCCTTTTTTTGGTGTTGTTTTACATTTCTTTCCTAAATTGCCATGTCTAATTGCATGAGTCATCCCAGACGGAGTGCAGCAGGTAGAAACAGCAGCACAGATGTGAGGAGGATCCGTCGAGGTGCCGAGGGAGAGAGGATGATATTCTTCAAAGAACTGGAAACAGATCCAAAGCCACGAAATTACAGGGTACAATGCCTGCTTCTGTTCGGGCCTTTTGATCCACAAAATTGACCTTGCATTCGCTTTTCTTTTTCGTTTTTTTTTTTTTTTTTTTTTACTACAAAGAGCTATTTGTAAGTTGGTTCTCAGACAATCAGCCCTGCGGAGCTCTGACCACTAGCAGAGCAACAAGATGGACTCGTCTGGCTGTGCCACTGCCACTCAGCTGTCAAGCCGCTCGGCAATCAGTGAACTGCTGCAAACATTAGGACGCCTTGTCGACCGGCCTCTGAACACAAGAGTGCAACAAAGCCAACTTGCAATGCAAGAGGAAAGAGGAGACAAAAACTAGTGGAAGTGTTAGCCAAACGGGAAAGGATGAGAAATGTCTTTGACCACACACAGTTGAAACCAGATATTTATTTCAGATTTGAATAAAGCTGCTCCCAATGTGATCTCGCCAAATACTGCATGCTGGAACATAATTTAACTTAACAGATCCAAGCTTAATTTGGGAAATTTTAACATGAGCTACCAGAAAAAAAAAGAGGAAGGAAAAAGAAATCAGGGAATTAAAACAAAGTCTTAAAAAGCCATTTAATTCCTCATCCCACTCGTTTGTGTGTTGTAAAAGCTGTAATTACATTTCCACCTCGAACCTGACAGCGCATTCATATTTGTTATTTTCAACCTGACGAATTGCTTCATTGCACTGTCTGTAAATAACAAACGTCGGTGAGTCTAAAATAAGAGGCTCACAAATTGCGATGGGGAAATTCACTCGATGGTGTTGTACGAGTTTCACAGGCAACACATTTGTGCGCTTACACAAAATAAATGGTGTCACTGCAAACAGCTCAATGAGTTAAAAAAGAAAAGATTTGTCCCCTTATGAACTTTCACAGCTTTTAAAAGCTTCGTGTCCAAGTTTTGATTCGGTAATGGCAGTCAATTTCTTTTTTTTCTTTTTTTACATGATTTGTTTTTCTTTTTGAGTTTCGTTTCACTTCATCTAGAGAAACTACTCATGACCTCAATCAACATTTAGCACCGTTTTAAAGAATCAAACATGGAGGACCAACATTTAGTTTGATCAGATCAAGAATCCAGAGGAACCTCTGCTACTTAATAAATCATTTTTATTCTTATTAAACATGGGAAACCAGTATGTAGTTCTATGCTTTTACCTTTTTGGATTTCTTTTATTTTGTTTGTATTTCCTCTAACTCATGTACAGCACTTTGGATTGCCTTGTTGCTGAAAATGTGCGATATGAATGAAATTATTGGCTTACCTTACCTCTCAGTGACGCAAAAGACTCAAAGTTGTCACTGACAGCAGCTGTTGGTACAAAGACTCGGCTTTAAGCGGTGGATACATTTCCACATACAAAATACCTTTTGCATTCACTCAATTTATCTCTGATATTATTATTATTCTGAAGTATGACCAAAAAAAAGGTAAAGTAGAGGAAATCTATCAGGAAGGAAATCAATTTTCACAGCACTGTTTTTGTACCATCATGGATCAGATTTCCAGTTAAAGCAACAACGTGATGAATGTGTTACTCAGATAATCACAGTTCTCATCCAGAAGATGAAGTGCCCATTCATTTTATTACTTTTTGTGAAGTGCCATCAAAAGCCTAGCAGAGGCTTTATTTGCATTAAACACAGCTGTTACACAAAGAGCAAGCAGGTTTACTGAACTGACATTTATAGTCTAGTGTCTATGAACTCAATCGCTTGTTACGACGAAAACACTGGGCAGATGCTGCATCCTGAATCAAACATAGATTAATAGACAATAAAAAAATCCCATACATGAAGCTACAATTAAAATGTCTAACCAAAATGTTTGAGAACTAAAAGTTATTCCTGCTCATCAGATGTACAAAAAAAAACCCCAATTAAAACAACCTCAAGAGTGCTTTTTCCATTTCATCATTGAGGACAAAGCAATCCCAGCTGAGAATAATTGACCTGTTTTCAGTTTGAGAGAAATGTTTCCTGGAGGATGATGACAAAAAGGGATTGTCAAAGGACAATTTGATGAGCACAAACTGACCAAATATGGAGATTAGCATTTATTCAGAAATCTAAGATAGATTCTGGCTAATTTCAAGTCAGCAGTATTGCAAAGCTCTGATTTGCTGATACATTAACTCATTTAGACTTTAGTCACTAAATACATTATTGCTTCTGCTTTATAGGGAAATTGACAGTTTAACTCTATTGAGAACAGAAGCAGAGAACAGTGACTTGTCCAAAAAAAAAAAAGAGCGCAAAATTACAGAGCATTACTGAAAGTCCTCTAGAATATCTGGCAGACATAAAATGTAAAAATTTAAAATAATTACAACATATTCTCTACATATACAAGTAAACTAAAAACAACAACAGATTACAGTTTTCTAACTTTTTATTAGTGGTTCTCTTGATTTGCACATGTGAATATGCAACACATTCTCACACCCTACTCGAATATGCGAAGTGATCCTCAATAAAATACATTTTCTTAAAGATAATCTGAAAATAAAAAACCCCACCTGTGTCCAACTTTAAAGCTTAAAGGAAATAACTCCCTGGTTTGCTGTTATCTGCTGCACTGGGATGCAGAATCACTCGATTTGTCTCCTCTGCGCATCTTTAATCACCGAGACGCTGCATAGTGGAGCATTTAGTTCAGAGGTGGACCGTTCCTGTACTTTGGGGTTTTGCATATTTCAGATGTATTTCCGCTCCAACAAACCGGATTTGAAAAGTTCATTTATCTGCTCCGCTTGTCTTCATTTCTGCAGAATCCTGCTTCTTACTCGTCCAAGACGTATTTCATTATTTCTCATAGGTGATGTTTTATTTGATGATGATGATGATGATGGATGCCTATAAAACATAATTTGTAGAAATTTGTCGTCATTTAAACTAGGATGTTTTCGGTGTACAGTACGCGAATTGCCCACATACGTATAATGTAAATTATAGGATATCTGGTAACAGACCGGATGTCTGAGCAACTTAAAATGTAGCTTTTCTTCTTTTTTTTTCCAAAAAAAAAAAAAAAATGAAATTTAGAGCTGTTTGTATAAGATCTACCTATAAATAATGTTTTTTTTTCTTTTGACAATCACATTTGTTATTATGAACTTTAACGCTGAAAGAAATGCTTTCATTTTGTCCTGAGTTTAATTTTGCATGAGCTTTAGGGGAAGATAAACTATTAGTTTTATATTTGGCACTATTTTCAAAGCAAGTGAAAAACATTCCAGTTCAGATCTAAAACTTTTTACTGGTTGAGTTGCACGTTGGGATTTGCTTAGTTAAACTTTAAAAAAAAAATCTCCTCAAAAAATAAACAAATAGAAAACAACCACAAAGCAAGGTAAACTGATGTGCGGGTAGAACAAATGTTTGTTTTTGGGCACCAAGGAGGGAAAGAGCAAAATGTGTTGGTATGAAAATGACAACGGGTCAAACTGACCCGGAGCCACTTCAACACCACATCAAAACAAACAAAAATCCCTCCTTGTGAGCCAAAATCATTTTACCACTTTAAATGATTTTGTTATTTACAAAAAAAAACAAACAAAAAAAAAATTAATTGCTGATTAAAAAGAGGCATTTTAATCCATGGATTTGCAGACGAGAACAAGCACGTGGGGACTATTTTATTTTATTTTAATTTTTTTACCACAGTGCAGAATGTATCCAGATTTCAGATTGAGACCCCCGGACCCGTGTCAGAGCCGTACTCTGTAATTTGCCTTTGTGTGAAGTGCTGCTAATTTGCCGGATGAAAAACAAGTGCCGCTAAAATGCTTTAATCAATTTGCTGCATTCGTGGCGGAGGATTATCACAGGCTCGTTCAATACGTCGAGAGACGACTGACAGCTTCTGACTGTTGCTCCTCTCCCTCCGCCGACTTGCTGATCCTGTGAAGGGCTTTGCAGCGTTCATTGTTCTCATCACGTGAAGTGCCGCTGTTTATCCGGTAAAGTATTACTCAGCTTAGATCTCCCTCTTTGATCTGAATCATTAACAGGCCTAATGACAGAGAGGCACTGCTGAAGTACACTTTTGAAGGAGGGACTCTGCTGGTTTGGCATCTTGATTAGGATGTTTTGAGTGTACAGTTCACTCTACAGTATATTACAACAAGGGTTAAAGAACTGCATTTTGTACTAAGCTGTGAGCAGCTCTCGAGAACAAATATAAAAGAGGCGCAATGAATGCTAAAACCGAAAACGTGTAGAAAGGCTACAGGGATATTTTTTATTTATTTATTTATTGTTGAAATAAAAATATATATATGAAAATGTCACTGCCCTCTAAGCGCCTGAGAGTGGGACTCGGTGATGGTTTGGTGCCAGTTTCTTCACGGCGTTTTAATCTCTGGTTAAATGGCTTTTGGTTGATTGTGATCAGCAGCATCTTCTCCTCTCGGTGGGCATCCACTTCCAAAAGGCTCCTTAGCAAAACAAAATGATGAAAATCAATGCTGATTTTGTACTTGATTAAAATTCAAGAAATAACAGACACTCGAGTCAGGCTCTTGCCCTGCCCCTCTGATCCATTTGGGTCAGAGTTATGCCCCGACTGTCCCTCCGGTTGTCCTTTGGCTGTTTTTTATGACAGTGGCATGATAAATCTGTAAAAGCAATTGACTGGCCTGGACCTTACATGAATCAGACAAGAGTTCTGATTCACCGCCGCCACAACACTGTGTCACTGTTTCCATCTTTCTCGGAGGACGGGCAACATGATGAAGGTTCTGAACGTTGTTTTAGATGACCTGCAGTAAACCTAGAGGAAGATATTAATGTTCACCGGGACTTTGGACTCGGAGGCTTTCTGAAAGCCTGTGGGGTTTTTGAAAGAAAGAATCAAATCTGTCTCACTTCTGAGTCAACATGCAAAGGTAGTGGCAGTGAAGTAGAGGTGGACGTGAGTCGGCTTTACCAATACTGGATGGGATGTGTTAGGGTCATTGAAGATAGAGAAAAGGAGCAAATTCCTGCCAAAACACTCAGAAATTCTAAGATCAATCAGAAATTTCCAGGAAAAAAACTTGCTTGCAAAACTCAGATGTTTTGCAAATTTTCTGAGTTTTAAAAGATGAAAATTTTGACATTGACCTTTGTTTGTGATCCTTTAATTAAGCAGAGATGCTCGAAACAATGTTGATATCGACCAAATTAATCTTTTTTCCAATCATTCAAGTGTTCATGCTAGTAAGAGGAAACCTGAATGGACTGCAGCAAAGTATCT
Source organism: Alfaro cultratus (assembly GCA_903066825.1). Lineage (NCBI taxonomy): Eukaryota > Metazoa > Chordata > Actinopteri > Cyprinodontiformes > Poeciliidae > Alfaro > Alfaro cultratus. The sequence continues at coordinate 46,382 of CAEFZX010023892.1, read as the reverse complement.
GTTTTATCTTTTTGAGTTTGCTACCTTTGTCTGTCAGATCTGCATTTAGAAATGGTGGCAGTCTTTGGGAAATCTTCGAGATGCAGTAAGTATCTATCATCTGGTGATTTTCTGTTTTGGTGCTGTTTCAATTATGCTTGAACTGCATATCAGACAAATTATGAACATCAAATCTTTTTGTCTGTTCATTAAGTTAATAGAAGTTTGGTAACTTCAGATAAAATTCTGATTGCTTCATCCCGATAAACTTCAACCTGACAAACTTCAGCAGATTAATATACTTCACAATTGACAATAGCAGACTTCTTTCACACATTTTCATGCATGAAAGTCTCACTTATGAGTAATACTCACTTTAGAGCAATGGTATCAAAGTTTTCCCACAAAATTTTACAGCAAGCAAGATTTTTTTCATTTAAAAGAGAAAAGCAGCTGACTTACCAAAACTGGAGGAATAAATATAAAAATTTAAATTCGATCAAAACCATTTATGGTCACTTAGCCTACATAGCGTAAACACGCGCTAAATGTATAAGTAAAAGGTTTTACTGCATAGAAAATACAGTTTTGTACAGTATATCTGGCAGGCTTTTTGCTATTCTGTTGTTTTTCACATTTATCAATGTTAGCTGCTTCATTAGCCAGGTTATCTGGTTGGGTTGAGCCTCCGGCCGGCTGCTTGACAGAAATGCTGCTCGTAGCGTGCCTCGGGTAATTTTCAAAAAGAGTGTCGCATAGAAAAAGTATGAGCATGTTTCTTTAGTTTCCACACCATGAGTGTTTGTGTTTCTCTTTGTATTTTATTTCATTTTTTGTGACAGGAGAAAGTTTCAAACAGCTAAATTTGTCTTTCTTAAAAGCGACTAACGACTTAAGCAGCCTTCAATCTGCCAGCTAACTTGGCTAAGTGTTTGGTGAAATTGTAGCAAAGTGTTGCTCGGTGCAACAGGAGAAAAAAAAAACCTCTTGATCAGTCTGGCACTTTTTCTGGGATCTGGCAGAAAACCTTAGCACTTTTGAAATGGTAACATTTTAAAACCTTTAAAACTTGATCTCAGTAACTAGCGCATCCCTTGGTTTCCAGGTAGCAAGCTTTGTTTGTTAAACCTCACATCTCTGCGTGACATTCCCAGTTGTGCATCACCAGAACCAGAATAATGAGAGATTCTTTGTGTGTGTGTTTGTGTGTGTGTGTGTGTGTGTGTGTGTGACAGAACCTCAGCTAATGGCAGCAGGTAAAATATTTAGCTCAATAATTTGGGCCCCACCATCAACCCTAACACGTTCTTGCAAATCATCGATCAATTAACGTTAAACCAAAAAGACATGTGTGTCAAATATCTTCGCGTTCACATTGTCATTTTCCCACTTCCTTCCTCACCTTCTGCTGTATAAGCAGATCGAAACGCCTCTGTGTACCTCTCCAAGCAACTGCACTGTCTTGTTTTAGGTGATTCAGTTCTCGCGGCTCTGCCTCGAAGAGGAGATAATATATTTCAAGAGACTTCTTGGATAAGGTTGAATGGAAAATAAATCAATAAAACTCAAATGGGAATTAAGTGGCTGGCTTTTAGCCTTGACAGTGCTGCAGTTTCTGTTTTTTTCTGCCCTTTCTTGTAATATGAGCAGCGCTGAGGCAAATGCCTCCACATCTACATTACAAACTAGACTTAGATTCAATTGAAAACAATTGTTTTTAATTACAGCCATTAAAAAGGCATAACTTATTGGGTATGCATTGCCAGTTCTGGGTTAGGACCCTTTTTTTATTTTTTTATTTATTTTATTTTTGCCTATATTAAAACTGTCCCAGTTCTTCATGGTACAGATTCAACATGGTGTCAGAAATATTCCTCAGGGATGTTGGCCCACACTGACACGATGGCATCAGACTGTTTCTGCAGATCTGGCAGCTGCACATCCTATTGGTGCTCCATTGGACAGAGATGTGTTGACAGTGGGGACTCAGTGAACTCATTGTTAGATTGAATAAACCAGTTTTAAACATGACATGGACCAAATAGCCTGCTGGAAGGAGCCGTAATAAAATGGGTATGTTGTTATTAAGAGACCTAAAGGGTTCCAGTGAAACATCCCAAAACAAGCTCAGCTGTTGATACAAGACAGGATGAATCCGTACTTTCATGTTGTTGCATCTGGCATCTCCTGCTCCACAATCTGCCTTTACGTTCAATGTATTGTGCGTTCAAACATATTTTACACACCTTGGATGTATCAGACGGTCATCTGAGCTGCTGCTGCTTCTCATCTTGACACCTTTGACATTAACGCGGCGATTTTGTCCACTGCTCCCTGGATATTTCCTGTGCTACAGATTTCTCCCTGTAAACTAGTGACTGTGTGATGTTTGGTTTAGTTGTCAGAAAGTCGTCTGTAGCCCGATTCACACGGGATTAGTTTTGCCTAAAACCACATGCCACCTGTGAAAACCGCAGAAATTGTCTCCGTCGTTCATCCTGTTTGAATTGGCCGTGTCAGTGAATTGTAAAATAAAAATTCGAGGTCCTGTGACGATACTAATCCAATGCGAATAAACCTATCCGTGATTTGAGCAGAAACGGGTGGGTTTTCTAAACGTAACTTGACCAGTTTTGCTTTCCTGACACATTTTTATTTGCTTTTGGCTAACGACCAAAGCTGCTGCATTGGAGTGCGTTGAAAACCTTTTGGGTCCCGGGTTAGCAAAATCCTATCGACCCGTAACGTACGGCATCAAAAAAAAAAAAAAGGCTGCAGAAACAGACCAAAATTAGGTGTGTGTGTGTGGGGGGGGAGGACCTTTTGTTAATTCGTTCATTGTGTGAACCAGAAAGGTGTACCTAATAAAATGGCCAGGGAACGTATCATCACAATGAGAAAACAAACAAACAAACAAAACAACAAAAACAGAGGAACTGCCCGCACGCTGCTGTTATTGTTGCTGCTATTATCTGTTGAGTAGAAGAACTGCTAACATTGTCAGTTCTGCCCTCGGGCTCAGGGCAGAAAATGGATTTTAATGAGGACCTCTGGCAGCCAGAACTTTATTTATTTCTTTTTCTAATGATGTCATCTATTCAGTCCCTTTGTGCCTCGAGGTGTCAAACTCATCGCATGTATGAAGGAGAACCATCACACACACCCCTCCCCTCTACCCCGTCCTCCAAAAACACAGATTTCAGGAGCACAGATATGTGCTCCGTCATACTGGGCGAAGACGCCTGCTCGCGTTCGGACAAAGCAATAGCTGAAACACAACTTCTGTGATTTGGTCCGGTGCCAGCTCACCGAGACGCCTCCTGGCTCTCCAGCTGGCTGCGCGGTTGTTTGTGCTGCAGGAATGACCACGAGGATCCTGTTGGCCGAGCAACAAGCTCTCGGTCTCTTCCCAAACTGTGGGCTCCCAACGCGCCCACTGAGCCGCTTTAAATCATGGCCTCTGATACTGGAGAGGTATCAGGGAATATAGTAACAGATTGACGCTGAGGCAGGCAGACAACGACAGAGGGAGGCAGATGGACACACACACACACACTCGGATATTCACATAAATGCAGAAGCACACTGAGAGTGCCCACGCTACTGTGACTGTGAGGGAAAGCGTGACTCTTTCGGTTGTGCTGTGGGGTTATCAGTGACCAACAGAGCATGCCCAGATCCACTCAAACACAAAACACACACATGCACATTCCTAAGGTTTCCCCATTCAGTCTTGCATACAGTAAGAGTCTGACGGGGCGCAAATCGTCTTTTTCTCGCCCGCCGTCAGCTTCTCCACAGCATCTTTTATTCACCAGCTCAAACCTCTTTGCCTCTCGCTTTTCCACACATCTGCCTTCTTATCTCACGCCTCCTCCACCTGCCAGCCATCATCCATCCACCCCCCCAAACCCACCCCACCTTCTGAAACACCCAAGTCATTCTTCCGTCATCTGCGACTGTATTGCTGAGGTCACACACACACGCCGGCACTCAGTCGGCGACGTATAGGTGCCCACACAGATGCTAGCGAGGCAAATGTCATCTTCTGAGAGATCATACTGCATGAGCAGGAGTGTCTGTCAGGCTGCCTCTATTAGATTTTTCTCTCTCACTCTCTCTGCCTGCAATAACAGTTTCACACTCCCTTCCCCTCTCCACTGGGAGACAAACATTAAAGGGCTTTCTCATAATGAGGGAAACTACAGAGAAAAGACTTCACTGCACACACACACCCGCACAAACACGTGCGTGGGGCATGTAGAAATCCATGCACAGGTCCCTGGTTACGTAAAGGTTACGTAAAAATGCATGAATATTAAAAGGAATGCTAATGATTAGCTGTCATTAAAAGTGTACATCTGCTGGTGTTTGTGTGCGTGGAACCACATGTATTCGTGGATGTGATCGTCATCAAGTTGCCTAATATATTATGAAGGAGCTGGATGAAGGAGATCCCAGAGCTGTGAAATCGGAGGTGAAAAAGCGGGGATGGGAACTCCTCCTCAGCTGGTAAAGTTGCAGAAAGCTCGTGCCCAACCCTCCTGCACTCAGTAACGCTCCATGAGAAACTGCTATGCAGAGATGCATCTCTTTCCAAAAGTTTTATTCAAAAGTTAATTCATTCATTTCTGCTCACCATACATATCTACTATTAATGCATCTTCTAAATTTTAAACCACTAAAATGTCAGTTTTAGTGACACATTAATATTTAAATTGTTTGATGCACAATAAAGTTTTCAACACAGGTGAATGAAAAAATAAATTGTTAGGGAGCAATGTTTTCTCCTTTGTGTTTTAGTTCTGGTGTGTATCAGTGTTTCTTCTGAAATGTTTTGTTTGTTAGCATGTGGCCGTGTCCCCTGTGGCAGCCATCTTGTGCTTCAACCCAGCTCTTCAATGGGAAGTGAGGCGATAAGAGCTGGAGTTTGATTGGTTGAGAGTTAGAAGAAAGTTAAAGTGATTCAAATAATAAAATGACGTGTAAATCATGTCAGGAAATGTTTATTACTTTTAATAAATAATTGTCAATATTTATATTATTTATGTGAATTTGTTTTCTTTTTCCGCTCTGTGATTGGCCGATTTGAATTGCGAAGGCGGGGTCTGAAGTATAAATAGGCGACCGGCTGGATGTAGCAAGAGTCTGATGGTAGGGCTGCCATTTTGAAATCTTCTATGATTCCAGAAAACCAATGAAGCAGCTTTGTTTGCCGTGCAGTCAGGTCTTAGTGATGACCTCTTAATGTGACATAAATTGAAAATCTAAACAAAATTAAGCAGCAGTGTACTCAAAAAGTACCAAAGAGATCCAGGTTGCCCAACTTAGCTTAACAAGCTCTAAAATGAAAAACATCTTTACAAATTAAATATCACCCCTACATGGCTAAAGCTATAGAAAAAGGAAAGAAGAAAAAACACATGTCAGTGGACCCATGATGGTTCATTAATATCATTTTAAAAATAACTTTAAAATGATTAACAAAACCTTGGTTGTATTTGAGGCTGAAGAGCAAACAACTGCAACAAATAAGTATAAATTGCACCACTCTGTGGGAGTTCAGTAGCATTCCTCCGATAAGGATTTAGTGCAAACTGCTTTGTAAATCCAGTGCAAAACCCCCCCCCAAAAAACAACAAGTATCAGGGGAAAAATCATTATTTTAAAAAAGGAGACTACTCTGCTTCACAAATTACCTGAGTCTCCCTTTTTGAATAAAAACCGAAATCCATTAATCTCTCAATGATATTCAAATACTTCAAGATGCATCTGCAATTTACCTAACCGAAGGAAAGTATTTTTGTGTTTTTTTACTGATGAATCAACAGTTCAGGTTCATACAAACGCTCATCATCCTGCATTTACATCGAATGACTCCGAGCTCGTTGAATAAACGAAACATCCTGCAGTAGCAGTCTGCATGCTGTTGATGTTAGATGCTGTGAAAAGCACCTCATTGGTTGTCAAACAAGACAAACGAGGGCAAACAGAGAATCTCAGCTTGACTTTGGCTGTTCCGTTTTCTGTGTGGGTTGCCTTTTGCGACAACCTGACACGTGAGACAACACAAGCAGACTTGGGGAATGACGCTGATTCTTTTTGTTCTCGGGGTCTATTGTCCAGCATAGCTGCCATTGTTGTAGTTACAGCATGCCTACAATGCCTTCAAGCTGCATTAGTTGGAGACCTAGTGGAGACACGAAAGTTGTAAAAAAAAAAAAAAAAAACCCTCCTGTTTCAGTTGGCAGCTTGAGCTAAAGTGCTTAGAATGACTCATAGTATTTTCCGCATTTATGCCACGTAAAAAAGAAAAAGGATAGCTTCACTTCTAAACAATCTGGTGCAGAGTATACCCTCATCTAGGCATGAAGTGTATGCTAATGTTATAATCATTTATTTCAATGTTTCCCTTTAAGGGTTGGATTAACAAAACAACTTCAGTGACCTTTAAAAATGCAACATAACATTTCTAAACATTAAGATTCTACATACAGGCTCAAACATTTACAAATAACATATTGTTTTTATAAATGACTCTCAGAAAATCGAAGAGAAGCAACACTAATCTGTTGCCATCAACAATAATTTTGACTGAATACTTGACGTCTCTTCCTGGAACATTTCGTGGAGCAATTACTCAGATTGGCAGGTATTCCACCAAGAAACCAGATTTTCAGCAAAGTGCATGCATTTTTTATAAGGCTGAGCTCTGAACCATTCCAGAAACATTTGAATCGTTTCCACTGAGCAGTACGGCGTGGGTCGATGCGGTATTTTATGGTCTGGCACGTTCAGGAGAACATTTCCACTGCCAGCTGGCATCTTACTGGGAAGGCAGGGTTAAACCCCGATGCCAAACGCTGCGTCATGCTAGTGAAACGACAAAACCGATGCACTAGTGCCGTATTTGTCTGAAGCAGTGACGTTTTTCTGTTGCCGAATCAATTGGATATTTTGCGTGACGCCGGAAGCGTAAAGTTGTCCTCAGCTGAGGGGGGCCGAGGATTGGTGCGGTTGTGTGAGCCGCTTTTACAATGGAAACAGACAAAATAGCATCTGGTGGAATCGAGGCATCAGTCTAAGCCACGTCCCTGTCCGCAGTTTTGTGAGTTTAATACCAGCTTGAACTGACAGTTTGTCAACCAAGCATGACGTTTCTGCTCTAAAATGGACACTTTAAAGCTCACAGTGACAAGAAGCATGTTTGGTAGTTTTATGGAAGATCTGGCAGTTCCCATCCTTTGTTGGTATTGTCAAAGGAAGGAATTTAGCTTGTATTTTATGTTAATTAAAAGCAGTTGATATTTTGTGTTATGCATTTCTGTCACTTTTGTTGTTGATCATTTTATCCTTGGTGGTAGTTTTTTTCCCCCTCTGATCCATGTCTCTACTTGTAGGCAATATTTTCTTGAGTCTGCCTCCCATTTGCTTCAGCCTCTAATATTCCCCCTTAAGCCGGTGTGACAGTCGAGCAGGGTTGTATTTATTTTATTTTTTTTCTAAATCTTGCAGTGCATGAAGGTTTCTGTCTGTGTCCTTTCCCTCTTCCTCCTCTCGCTGGTTTTTCCAGCAGACTAATAATGAGCACATAAACATCCCCAACTTGCTGTCCATTTATTGATGGGCTGATATGCCGGTTGGATCCGTCTGAGACAATTGTGCCGCAACAAATCGTGCATTCTGGCATCATTCATTATTGCAGTGTGACATGTTCAAGTCCCGTACGATACTTGAAATTCTAGGCTGTAATTAGTTCTACCTGGTTCCATAAAACAGTAATCCCTCCCCACAGTATTTACACCATTTCTTTTTATTAGCGCCCTAAAAAAAGTCTCCATAGGCTCCATGTTTTCATCTTTTTTAATGCTCGATTCCTGTTACTGCTGCTGTGCACGTTTTATGTTCTTGCTTTCTTAATAGACTTCTTATTGCCTGGATTATGCTTCCTGTCTGCGGTTAGGTTCTCTATGACTTAATAAAGATAAAGTCTTAATACCTAACAGTACTTAAGTACTGTTGTTAGGTATTGCTGGAAATATTAGTTTAAATATGCTAATTTTAATGATGTTAAACTTTAGCGCATGTCAAAATATTAGACGGATCATGATTGTTTTGAGTAGGCCTCAATTTAGGTTAGATTTAGATTAATGATTTAATCAATACATAACTGAATCAGTAGAACATTTTTCTTAAATATAACGATCATGATTTGATTTAAAATTAGTCTAATCAGTAGTTTTTTATATTAGATCATAGTCTTAAGAAGTGTACATCATATATTCATCTGAAAAATGTTTTAGCTCATTGTAAACCAAAGAAGTAGAAAACTAATCAGAAAATACTGAGTGTAACAGATGTCTTAGAATTGAAATTGATCATGTCTGTTTTATATGTGTTTGAAGATATTATATGAAACATGCTAATCTTTATAATCAAAATCTGCAGTTTGATGCCCTGGGTCAGAGGTCAGGAGAGCTCGGTGCGGTTCAAGAACCAGTTTGAGGCAGTTTGAAAGGATGAAAAACACGGATAGCTGATAAACTTTGGTCCTGTTTTCTTGAGTAAAATATTTCCGTATGAAATGAACTATCAACTGTCTTAACTTACACACACAGTGGTCTCTGAAGGCGCGTCTTCGTATTTTTGTATTTTTGTAAGGTGGTTAATGTTTCCTTTCTGGCTTTGGTTTCTGATGACCATGTTGAGCTGTTGGTGTGATTTTATGCATTTGTTTGAATAAATTGTAGTTGACTGTTGTCTTTGTGGTTTCACTTTTACACACGACATTAAAAGGACCTTGGGAGACGAGATAACGACGAGCAACAGGTAGAAAATATCTCGTTTCTCAACAGTGCCTCAACACCTGAGGTACCTAAATAGTGAAACAAATGCTGAATGTTTGTTTCACTACTTGTGGTTCTGATGGCTTCGTCAAACTGGACTAATGGAGTATTAATAGATGAAGAGCCACATTCTTCCACTTCTCCTCAAACCAACAGCTCCAAAGAGGAAACTTGGACATACCAGGCTGTTTCAACAGGACAATAACCCTGAGCACAAGTCATGTCTGGTTCTTCATAATTCAGGCTAGAATCCCTGAACCCTGTTGAAGATCTATGGACTTTGCTTAAAGGTCAGGTTTTGTGCCAGGAAGCCGACCGTCCATTTCCAATAACTCAGTGTTTGGTTGGGGTTCATTTTGCATCAATTACTGCATCAATGTGAAATTTTTCTCCACCTTAGAGTTTGTAGTGTTGTATTTATGTAGAAGCCTGACACTTTAATAGAATGCTTTACATTATTTTTAATTAATTTAAGTTGTATATTACTATTTCAGTCCACTTGTTAAAGAAATGACGGTTCAAATGAATTATGAGAAGCTAAAAATAAATACGAAATTCAATCCCAAACTACTTCTGACTCTAATCAGAAAGAGTTTGGGATGAATTTCATATTCATTTTTATTTATTGGTGCAAACAAACTGAAAACTGAATGTCAAGAGGTAAAAGAAAAAGCAAAATCCCCTTGGTTCAGTGAAAAGACACCGGATTTTTTTTTGTAAGTACATGTGTTTTTATAGCAGGATAAGTTACAGAAAAACAAAGCTGGGCTTTTTCAAATTATTCCTACCTCATTTCGGTGTTTACGATTACATGAATTTTCACCAGACGCCGTTATGAGGATCAGCTTCGTGCGAGCTGCAAGCATCTTGTGTTTTCAATAAAACATAAGCTCGTAGTGTTCTGAAAGGTATTATAATAAATTTCCAGTTATTACAGTGGTTCTTGCTCTCTTCGGCTCTGCAGAGTGCAGTCAAAGGACAGGCCTGCCTTTGCCTTGTGGGAGCTTTGCCCAATCACTGTAACACAAGCAGACGCTTTTGCTGCAACACCGACATCAGCTAATGTTGGCCTTTGCCATTTACAGTGCCTTGCAGAAGTGTTTGCTCTTACATTGACTTATGTTGGAGAGTTTGCTGTATTTTGCTTGGATTTTATATTACAGATCACCACACGGTGGCGCATAATTCTGTAGCGGAAGAGAAATGACACACAGAGCCTTCAACTGTTTTAATGAATGTAAATCTGAAACGTGAAATTTTTGACAATTATTCTTCACAAAAATGATAAAGTTCAATCAGATTGGACAGAGAGCATCTGAAACTTGACTTAAGTTCTTTATTGGACATAGGTCTGAACTTTGACTAAGCCATTTTTTTCATTTTGACGACACATTTCACAATACATTTGGCTATATATATTTATTTTCACCCATTATTCTGTTTACTCACCATGTTTCTCAGTAGAAATGTCGATCTCAACCATCAACTCTCACAAGAGTCGCTGTCTTTGGTGAAGAAAAGCCTCCCCGTAGTATAACTCTGCCGCCACCAGGCTTTACAATTGAAGGGTTGTGTTCAGGATGATTTGCAGCATTGGTTTTTACAAAAGATCCCAAAAAATTACATTCAAATTCATGATTTCACCATGACAAAATGGGAAAAACAAGTGGAACGAGTATGAATACTTTCAACACTGAACATAGATAGAGTTACTTGACTGTTTTCCTTCTTTCTGCTACAGTTCGGTCTCAGCAACAGTTCAAACTGGCCTGCGAAACAAAAGAATGAGCACTAAGTCCTAAAAAAAAAAGCTCTCAGAGCTCCAAAAGTTACTGAAACAGATTGACTTTGGGGCGCAACCTCCTAAGGGAGCAGTGGTTGCTTTTAGCCTTCGTCTTCTGGTCATATTTTTATGGACCTTGAATCTCCCTGCAGTCAAATTTAGCAGAGTGCACACAGGCATGAGGCGCACAATTCACCAGAGGCCATTAAAAACATTATTTTTTCTCTTTTGAGTTAGCGTCAAGGATAAAGATGGGCTTAGCGGTCCCTAACATTGATGGCTAAGGTTAGCCGCCTCCTGCAGGCTCGTCTCTCTAGTACAGTCCAGTTCGATAGGGATCATTTCTCTGCAGAACAAGAACAAACCTGCACAAAAGATCCCAAAAAAGTCTGCCATCACATAATATGTTTGGATGGCTAAAAATAAAACTTTTTGATGTTACAACCAGTCAAATGTGAACCATTATAACACGTGCGATTTTAAAAAAAATGCGTTGCTCAGCTGTCAGATTGAGGAAACATTTTTACTCAAAAGATGAGACTCTAGATCCTCTCATTAGAGGCTTCTTCAAGTAAGTCTAATTGCAGCCTTTTGTTCTCTTCTATAAATACAACCTTAATGCAACTTTCAAGGAGAAACAAATTGGCATGCCAATAATCGGAAACATGGCATCAGAGCAAAGAGAAGTCAACCGCTACTGCAAGCAGGCGAGAAAAGGACTTTTGAAGAGTCAAATGATGGAGCAGCAAGGCCTTGTGAAACAGTGGGAATCGGATCGGTTTCGTTAAAAGTCAAATCAGGCAGACGAGCGATGATGACACCTTCAAAGGATCAATGCGAGCGGCTTTGCTCGCAGGGATTTAAAAGAAAAACTTTATCACAGAGGCATTATTTGCTAAATAAAGAACACAAGGATCCAATCAGCAAAACTCCCGTCAAAAGAAAGATGTCTCACTTCGCTCTCAGGGGGACGGGCAGCGTCTTTAATCTGTTTCCCACGAGGGGAGACAGAGCCAAACGACTGCGAAATAAAGTTCCAAAGAAACAATAACTTCAGCATAAAGAATCGCAGGAACAACAAAAGAGTTTGCGGAGAAAAATAAAAAGAGAGATTCAGTGTTCTGAAACCACAGTGAAACTGCAGAGATTGGTGGTATTTTTGCTTTTCTGAAACTGGACATCAGGCCCAAATTCCCCCGGCACCTTGACCAAGAGGGCTAACACTCCTTTTCTCATGACATGATCCACCCTCCAGGTTCCCTTACAGCAGGATAACGAGCTCTCGCTCGCCTCAGAGTTGTGGGAAAATGCCTTAAAGACAGAAGAAGACCAAGAAGCTCGGATCGCCTCAGTGACAGACTCACTCAGTTCAAAAAGTTAATGAGGCTACTTGAGAAACCTAGGAAGCAAATGTACAGAATTAAACACTAAAGCACAACCGTAACACCAAAATTTAGTCACTTTTTTGCATCTGGTAAATCTTCAATGTAAAAAAAGTGACTGAAAAATGTGGATAGAAATGCTCATTTGTAAAAACATTTCCGCCAGAGCAGCCAAATAGTTGCCAAACATCATCCACTTTTTTTCTCTCTCCATTTAATTAGCTCATTTTTAACAGGCGCCTGCCAAACAGGAGTTTTGCTGCCAAAAATAATTCTTTTTTGTTTGTTTGTTTCTCCGAACTGGGACTGATCAAATCTACCTGTTAGTTAGACATTTATTGTTATATATTCTTTCAGGACCTAAAAAGTTGAACAAATTGTGTCAAAACTGTGGTATTTGTGCTCAAGGTTATCTGCCATGAGAATCTCACATCGCTTCATATTTTGTTATGTTGAGAATAAAAGATAAAAAAAAAAAAAAAGGTTGAATCTTTGAAAGATTTTAAAATATTGCATCTATGGACAAAACTATTGAGGAAAAAAAAATTATTTGTTTCTCCCTAATTCTGAACGTAGACGTCAGTCTATGTCTTTCTGCATGTCTGTCCGGTTATGAATGGGGAATACTTATGAAATACTACCACAATAAATTTGGCCTGTTCAAAGACCAGCGGTGTTTATGCAGATTGCACAGAAAGAAAAATACCGTCTGCTGAAATCGGAGGTGATTTTAGGTAACGAAAAAGAGTGAAATACGACACGCAGCAATGCTAGCTTTACAAGATGGTGGAGTTCTGCCTTTCATCTAGTGAGGACTGAGTGAGTGAGTGAATTAAGAGTTGAAAGTGTTTTCACTAATGCAGCTTTTTTTTTTAATATTGCAACAAATGGTTCCCATGCAGACTTTAGGTGACTGTTTCCCCTCTTGCTGGGTTGCACTGAGGATGAGACTCTAAGCGTTGGCGGGTTGCTAGAAACTTTCTCCTACTTTGCTCCTCTATTTTTAACATAGTCACTGTGCTGGTATTTATTGTGATGTACTTTGCAAATCTATTGCACCAATAAAGCAAACAGGAGCTGCAAAGCAGTTACAAAATATGGAGGAGATTGCAGTGGTGCACGAATCCTCCCCCATCCCCCTCTGAACCGAGATGCACTGAATTTACCTCACTGTGCAAACATTCTCTGCAGATATTTTCTGCCTTGGGTTGTGTGTGGTGTGGTTTACCGTTATTCACACAGATGAAATCCTCCTTTGCTCTCTTTACACACAATTGAACTGAACCCAAACAGAGAGCTAATCGTCTGGGGAGCATCAGTATTCTGCAGGTGTTTTGGTCAAAAGCACCTAATGGGCAAATTTGAGAATAGTGTGAGAGTTGCTTAAAATAAGAAAAAGAAAAAAATTTGATGTTTGCAAAAGTCATTAGTCTTCATTTGGTGGCTAATAAAAATATGTGCGCAGCATTAAATTTATGGGGGGGAAACTTCCAGTGCTGAGGTCTTTCATTTAAAAAGATAAAATGTCAAAGCTGCAGCTCGAGGAGGAAGATGAATGAGGGCGGGGTAAAACGGGGAACTCAAAAAAAAAACTGCCTACTTGGCTCATCCAATATGAAAGGTCATAATTCATCAACATTTCTTTTGCTCCAAAAAGTACTAACAAGAAAAAGGATCTACAAAACAAACTGTTGTTCCCAAGGTTTTCTTTGAGGACGTATCTTCGAGATAACTGCAGCGTCACAACTGAAAACTGAACGCATCTGCTGTCCGAAACTTTGCATAAAGGTAAAATTCTTGACATTTTCAACACGATGCGTTGAAAATGTGCAGTGCAGTGTCAAAACGTTTTATTGTAACACACGTTCTTGCCAGGCTCCCAAACTGCTATGATGGGTTTTTGTTTTTTGTTTTATTTTTACTTGCCACTAATTAAGTTTGCCAAGTTTAGATTTAACTGATCAAAGTGTTGCAAAGTTGGGATTTCTCATCATTTCTACCATCTACCAGTTTCAACTGAGATTGGCTGTGAAAAAGAAGCTTCACACAGATTAAAAAACAAAAAGAAGGACAATCCATACCAATGAATTTGTAGCTGAGGAAATAAAGTTTAAGGAATCATATATTTCACAGAGTCCTTTGATTTTGCTTCTTTCAGAGAGCAGGACCTCATTAGTGAAATCAGGGTTTCTATGGATTCATCTCCCACAATCATCACCACAATTACCGAGCCTTGTCTCAGAAATATTCCGGCAGCCAGAAAAGAAAGAAAGCTCTGATGTGGTGAAGAGTCGCAGAGCTTCACTGTTTTTTTCCCCTCCAAAAGCAAATCTTCCCTCTTGCCCCCCCACCCCATCCTGCTTGAAAATATTAAGTTTATTAAATTTCGTTTAAGCTGAATTTGTTCCAGTTGTGGCTCCAATATAAGTGATTGTTAGTAGCTCATTTGTTTTCCACAAGGGATTTTCTACTCTAATTACTGCAAGGCCTGAACCACAGTAGGGGGCGTGGGGGGGAGGAGAGTGGAAATATGAAGGTTTCATATTTAACCGAATCATATTCACCCTCAAGAAAAAAAAAAAAAGTCAGAAAATGTCAAACTTGAATGCATTTTATTCATTGCTTTCCGCTGCAGTGTATGCTTTTTGTTTGTTTGTCGGCTTGTTGCTGAAATGAGAGGTGTTGGTGGTGGAGGTGGATGGACCCAAAATATACATTCACAGCATTTGTAGTTTAAATCAAAACATATTCAAGTTTCAGACTCCAAGCCTCTAATTGCACAAGGCTGCTGGAGACGTACTTTTGAAAAGACCTGCAGCAGTAAAGTGCCTTTAATGCACATGTCTTTTCTCGCAATTATGTACCACTTTGTGTTGGTTTTACACATGAAATCCAAATAAAACACGCCTGTAGTAGTCCAGGCCAAAAATAAAACTCGACGTAACTGAACTAGAGGAGCACGTCTAAAAATATATCCAAGTGCTTTGACCACTATCACCGCAGGTAAAAAAATAAAATAAAGAAGATGAGTCCAGTCCAATCCGGTGAAGCATTCGCCCTCAGATAAAGCGTAAACAGCGTCCAATTCAGCCTCTCTGATCCTCTGCTTGACTGTGAGTGAAAGAAAGCAAGAGAAAGAGTCTGAAAGAAAAACATTGTGAAATAGACTGAGGCAGATGGGGGGGGGGAGGAAAAGGTGAGTGCGCACGCTTCAGTGTTTCTATGAGGCTGAAATGAGAGAAAAAAAGGAAGAGAGCTCGAAGGCAGTGAGGTGTATTAAAGTAATAAGGACTGAAAAGAATACTTGTTGAAAGGATGGAACTGGGAGTAAAAAAAAAAAAAAAAAATGGAGCTTCCATTCAGACCAACTCTTGCACGGCAACTGGTAAATCTGCGTGTGTGTGTGAGTTGGTCTTCAACAAAACCATTATTTGGGTAGCAGAAGGCGAAGACTTGGAGCTGTAGATGTGATAATGCTGCATTTATATTGCAATATTTAAAAACCTCTTCTGGTTTGGAAAGAGGCATAAATTGCACGTCTGTTCCTTTTTTGGGGGCACAGGGAAGTTTGCTGGGTGTTTATTTAATTCAGCATTTGGCTATTTGCAGCAGCCTACTCTAATCTGACCAAAATCTGCAGTTGTAATGTTAGAGGTAAAAAAAAAATAGCTGAAAATAGACCTGTGCATAATTTGGTTTGTCTGCTGGTGACCTAATGTGGTTTGAAATGATTTGCGGCGGCGTCCTCAGCTGCTGCAGCCGGCGACAGCTACGCCCCGGTCTCCCATCGGCTCTCATCATCGCCGGGAATGAGTGAAATTTCTTCTGCCATCCACTGTCCACATGTGGCTGGAGCACACAAGAGCCGCCTCGACAAAGGCGCAAGCAGCAAGGGGGAGAGGCAGAGGAAGAACGTCCCGCGGAGTGACAGAATGAAAGAGAGAAATACAACCGAAGGCAAACAGCAGACTCCAAAAAGCATTTTTCAAACAAAGGATTCACACCTCCGAAAAGAGCCAACAGCAACACGCGAAATCCTCTTCTCTCATCAGAACAGCTCCGACTTTAAGATTTGCATAATTCAGTGCAGGTGTTGCAAAACAACAAGATAGATAGATAGATAGATAGATAGATAGATAGATAGATAGATAGATAGATAGATAGATAGATAGATAGATAGATAGATGTGACACATAAAATGTTTTGATACAAAAGCTAGCAAAATGAAACCAAAATTTATTTCTATTTTTTGGTTTTTGAACAACATAAATACCCAGGAAACTCCCCCCAAATAGAAAAGAAAAAAAAACAACAATTGAATGAGGTAAGCCTTTTCTATAAAACCGTGAAATGAAAAGCAGACAGGTTGCACAGTGTAAAGCTAACACCTTTTAAAAGCCTGCTGAAGATGTCACATGCAGATTTTGCATAAGAACTTCCAGAAAATCTCCAACAAGAACCAATTTTTCTCACACACATCGTCAAAAACATTTTGCTTTTGTTTTTTTAGAGCTGCAGTGGTGAGCCCAATGCAGACCTCTACCCTAAATAAAAACCCAGAGGATCCAAAAGCCTTTGGAGGTCATCTGGTTGACAAATTACCTGCAATCAAAGGTAAACGTGCCAAAAAGCAAACATTTCCCCGTACGCTTTGAAACATGGTGGTGGCAGAATCATGCCATAGCATTGCTTTCTTTTGACAGAAAGTGAATAGAGAGGAAACTACAAATCATTTCCCACACACTTCACATTGTGTCGGTTTATCGTGTAAAACCTCATCACTGTTTGTGGTCGTGATTCGGTGAAACGCTTCGCGAGGTTGTGTAAATAAATAGATGCAATCTTCTCCCTCCCTCTGCAACAGAGAGAGAGAGAGAAAGGCGGGTTTTTCTCCAGGTCGTCTCTGTGGCTTCACAGAACAAAATGTTGCACAGTTTCCACTATGACACACAACTTAAAATCTTCTGTGGGGATTTGAGTGAGATAGCTCCACAAAGATGGCTTTAGAAAAACGGGAGAACAAGTGCTGCACTCGTAACGATGGTTAACCTTGTAATGTATTGTACATTTGCAGCTTGCACTTCATGCAATCCTGGCAGATGATAAACTATATTTAGAGGGAGCAATAACTACATAATGCAGCAAGTTTGTTTTTCTGGGGTCACTTCACATTTTCAGCCAATCTTTGTTGGCTGGATTGGCTTTTAAATGGGAGAAAGTGCAAATAGAAGTTGACTTGTGTTGGCAGTAATATACAGGAAGCAAAGAAAACGTCTATTAATCCTTGGAGGATCGAATGATTTTGTGCTTCACATCCATCCTTTCAATACAACAAAATGCTGCTGCAGAGATTACTGGTAAAATACAAAGCTTTAATGTACTTTCCCAGTTTTTGAAAAACACCTGAATTTAATTTAAATCTCACCACTCAAAGTAAATATCCATTTGTTTTCTAAAGTTATGACCTCCTCAATGCTGGTCTCCGTTATTGTCTTTATCCTGGAGGTTCATCGTTTTCAAGCCTGTAAGAGTCAAATATGGGCGAACATTGATTATGTTTTTTTTATTATTTTATTATTATCTATTATTATATAATATGTGGAAATATTATGCAACAACCTATACTGCTATTATTAACTCAACTCTTTGCCATACGTGATGCATTTTGTGTAAATCCTCAATTTAGTTTAGTTTTCTTGTTTGTTTTCAGAAAAACGGTTTTTTTTCATCTCATATTAACAAAATTGACTTTACTTGTATTTTTTTGCTCAAAGTTGGTTAATGTGCGCATATAATTTTTATTTAAAAAAAATGAAATACAATTACAGTAGTAAGTATTATAAACTTGCATTTTGAGTGGGAGTGAGAGCTAGCAGATCAAATACCGGCGCTTGTACACTGAATAATTTTTGCATGAACATATTCTCTCCCAAGGGCAACTCAGAGTGGCTGGTAAAGTGTATATTTCTGGGACGTGGTGAGGAAGCCAGAATGATCTAGGAGAAAAGTAGAGACTGCGCACAGAAAAGTCCAAAGCTGGGATTCAAACCTTAAGCCGAAGCTAAGAAACAACTGCACCACTTTCACAGCCCCGAGATGCGAAATGAATATCTGGGACGCATTTTATCGCCTTGTTTATGATAATGTGGAGCCAACATAGCCACATCCAAGTGAGCAATTAAAATAAATACATAAATAAATACGCTGCAGTTTTACAAACCGGGGCTTTTCTGATAAGGACGTCTGCATGGTGACATATGTTGCCACCAAACTTATATACATATTGTTGAACAGCAATGGAGCCTTCACAGATGTCTAAGTCACTGACGCCATATGCACGACTGCAGCCGTACCGTGACAGATGCTGGTTCTTAAATTTAGTGAGCATACAGTAACAAGCCATATGGTGCCTCTCCTTCTTAACCTGAAGGACACGGCAGAGTCCATGACTTTGAAAACAAATTTCGATTTTGATACGTCTGACCGCAGGGCACTCTTCCATTTCACCTCCGAGCTTCAGAAATGAGCTCGGACCCTCAGAAGGAAGCAATGTTTCTCAATCTGCTTTTCCTTGTTTTTATCCTCTGTTTTTTTTTTTTTTTGTATATCTCTCTCTCTCAAGTTTTAACTTGTATTTGTGGACTGTGTTCGCTAACAATGGTTTTCAGAATTGATCCAGAACCCATGTGGGGATTTTCACCGTCGAATCATCTCTGTTTTGGAAAATTACAGCCATTCAGAGTTGGTTTGCGGCTTTGTTCTGCACCATGCAGTTATTTCTTCGGGCTCTCTATGCGTATATTTGGACTCTTCGTACTGAGGACAACAAAGTCATTGAAATAGCTTTATTCATCCATGACTGCACCATTTATCTACACACACAGCAGCGTATATCTCCTCTTTACTTGGAGTGTTTTAGCTGTTTTTGTTGTTGTTGATGTTGTGTCCAAAATTTGCATTATTTTAACTAATTTTCAGAAGCACTTCCAACTCTGAACATCTCCAGAATCAGGGGACTTTTTATTATTTTTTTTTATGGTGAGCCACTTCACTGTGACATATGAATCATTCAGCCACAAAAAGGCTTCTAAGCCTGAGAGAAGAACATGGATTGGTGCTCAGTCCACATATTACTAAGCAAATACATGATCTCAGACACGATTTATTCCCATCTCTTTTTTTGGACATGAAAAATTCCAGAGATAATGGAGTTTCACAAATAAAATGGCGTTTTAACGCGCAAGTGAATTCTAAAGCGTTGTTGGTTGGAAGCTCGGCAGAAGAGAAATGAGGCATCACTTAGGCGCTATATTAGGTCATTGC
This sequence comes from Alfaro cultratus, assembly GCA_903066825.1. Classification (NCBI taxonomy): domain Eukaryota; kingdom Metazoa; phylum Chordata; class Actinopteri; order Cyprinodontiformes; family Poeciliidae; genus Alfaro; species Alfaro cultratus. The sequence goes on along the minus strand of CAEFZX010023892.1, from coordinate 27,069 downwards.
TGGAGCTTTTTTTGGTTTTCTTTTTCTAAAAGAAACGACTCAAAACTATTCAGCTGAAGTTTTTTTAGGCCTTACATTTGTTCGTGGGTTTTATGGTTAAGCTCAAACTTGGCCAGCTAAGAAAACTGGGCAGAAAAAGACTTAAGAACCGTAAAAACCACTTTCAGAAATAAAAATCTTAAAAGAGTGGCACTGATTTGTATTTATCCCCTTCTATTCTGTTGCCTCGAAGTAAATCCAGTGCAAACAACCAGCCTAAGATGTCACCAAAGTTGTAATTGGCCAGTTTTAATGTGAATTAATCTCAATACAAACACAGCTTAGTGATCAGTCTGCATGAAGTAACACAAAGGGGAAGATCAGGAATTAAGTCATGGACGTTTTTAACTCAGGGGTATGTTATAAAACTATTAAAGAGAACCCAACCCAACATCATTATAGAAGAGTGACAAAAAGCGAGCTGTCACTTTAAGGCAGCATGCTGCTATTCAGGGTTATTATAAGCCTGGCGGGCCACCAGGCTTTATTTGTGCCCCCACCAGGCTAAGCATTGCTTATTTATTTTAGTTTTTTTTTTAAATGTTTGCATTTTTTAAGACATTATAGTCAATAATCAAGCATTAATCTTCCAATAATGCATAATTATCAGATGATATTTTCAAATTTTCTGTCAACTTTAAACATTTAACTCAAAAACCCGACAGGCCGCTGGATGAATGACCGCCCTCACGCCCCAACCACAGGGCTTAGCATGTTTTCCGGGGGAAATCTTGGATATGCCTTGATGCAGTGCAGGACAACATCTATTTAGCCCAGAAAATGTGATGTAGATTAGATCTGCCTGCATGCTGCCAAACTAAAACAAAAAACCCCCCTCGTCAGGGGGAATGTTAAATACATCTGTTTAGAGCTTTATTTTGATTGATTTTTAAATGTGTTGTACCTTGTGTAATTATTATTATCTATTATTATTCTACCTTCAGCATAATGACTTCATCTTTCTTTAATGGCATTCCGCTCTCAGACACTCTTCATCATGACAGCAGCAGCACATGCAAGATCCTCATTAAACAAGAGGGAGGTCTGCTCCACTTCTGCAGGCGCAATCGACTGCAAGAACAACTAACTGCGCATGCAATTTGTTGTTTCTTTTCCTTTTTTTCTTAAGCAACTATTTGGGATATGTAAGTCTGGATGGACCTTTGTGTGTGGAAAATCTATGTTATCCCACATCAAATCCATTGTGAAACATGGTGGTGGCAGTATCATGCTGTGGGAAGTGAGTCAGAGTGGATGAACTTGAGTTATTTTTCAGGATATAATAGGAAACAATGTAAATCTAGACATCTGGCAAATAACAATTGAAGCAGAGCAGTTCTACAATTAAGGAATCAAGATAAAGGGTGGTGAAAATAAAAGACACCCCACATTTCAAAGTTTTATTTTGAAAAAAAAAAAGTTTTGAAATTTTCCTTATTCTTCACAATTATGCATCACCTTGTGTTAACCAAGTTCCATAAAACGTGACAAAATCTCTTGAAGTTCAGGGGCATGTTTAGGTTCACCAGGCTGCGGATAAAAAACTAAACTTTGACTGGAGACTTTTGAACGCTGCCACATGCACGACGCATTAAAACACAAAAAAGTCTTAGATTTCAGTAACATCCTTTCTGCGGGAGGACTCAAAGGGAGTTGAGGAGAATTGCTTTCTCTTAGCCCTCAGAGGAAGCATTAAATAGATTTCACTGAACACTATAATTGGAAAAATAATTATCCTGACAAACAATGCTTGATTATTAAAAACAAAACAGAAACAAACGCTGTCTGACAAACACAACATTTAATGTCAGGGTTTGAAAAAATTCCTGGTGTCATGAAGTTATCAAATTAAATCAATGATGTTTGCGAGTTAATCGTCGGGGAAACCTTATGGTAGCCCGAGGAGGAGAAGTGTCCCACCGCAGCGGCAGCGGCGCCGAGTCACATAACAACCGCCTGGTGAACTGTGAACACTCCCAGCCACTGGGCTGTGTTTGCTGTTGTGGCCTCCTCTGATCCCACTGTCCCGGCGTTGTTAATGATAATGTCAGCAGTGATGGCAGCGCGAGGTGCGCTGTTTGCACAGCGCCGCAGCTCTTGTGTGTATCTAAAGCTCGGAGCGGCCTCGGCGTACGAGCGACCCAGAGGTGACCCCTGCGGTGTCCCTACTGGTCCGGAGCGGGGATAACACCCTCCGCAGGCAACGCTCATTAATCATCCCATTCAAACACACAAAACGCAATCCATCCTCCCATCTTCTCCTCCTCCTGCTCCTCCTTCTCTCGCCTCCTCTTTCTTCGCTGCTCGGCAGCACCGGCACCCTGTAATGGGGTCAGCGCACCCATTTAACAGAGACAGACAGAGTAGAGAGAAAGGAAAAATGCACGAGGGATGGAGAGAGGATATATATGTGGAGGTAGTGGTGTGGTGGGCGAGGGGGGACAAAAAATGAAGTAAGATTAAATAAGAAGCAACAAAGGGGGGAGGACAGCGAAGGTGGAGAATATAATAAAACGAAGCGGAAGCTGGGGAAGGAAATAATTACACAGGGAGGTGTTTGAAAGTGTGAGCGATTATCAGAGGAGAGGGAGATGTAATAGCATCAGGGTGAGAGAGTAAAGATATGGTGGGGTTCCTACATAACGTGCTGGAAAGTTGAAAATTTTAATGCGTGCTCTTTGAAAACGTGGACAAGAATCACTGGAAAATGCCATTAATTACGTGACTCCGAGAGTGTGATTCACTCCGATGCTGCAGGACAAGCGTGTGTATGTAAGCTGTCACACACCCACGGAGAGAAAGACAGAGAGAGAGAGAGAGACCCCAAAAAGCTGGCAGCGACACTCAGCCACTCTCAGACACACACAGGCTGTGGCGAGCAATGCCAGGGGGACGGCGGCAGAACCGGGATCCTCCTCCTGCTGCATTATTCTCTTTGGAATGTTGATTTTATTTCCTGGTTTCAAACTGTGCCGCACCACCCCCATCGCCACCCCCGCTGGTTATCCAGCGATGCACAATACACACACACACACACACACACAAGCTGCAGCACTCATCGTTGTCCCACTACCACTTTCGAGAAAACAGTCTGTGACAGATGCCCTACAACCAAATCAGAACTCGGAGGCTAAAAAAACGAAGAAAGAGAAAAATCTGACAAAAAGTGTTGCTTTTGTTGGCTCTGCATGTCGATGAAATGTGTTGTGTTGTTGGAGGATGAAGGCCTCCAGAAGAGCTGAACTTGAAACACATTTTTGACTGTTGGGGAAAACGGTTTGCTGCTTTGTGCTGCAAATACAAAGCATCGAGCGAAGCTGTGGCTGCGGCGGCTGCGAAGCGGCGGCAAACAAACAGCTTCGTGAAGTCGAGTCGGAAGGAGTTGCAGATATTAAGGTGGAGAATCTGGACAGAAAGACTATTAGTCCATGAATCTAAAAGGCCACCTTCTTCAAATCAAACAAAATTGATGTCAAATATTTGTGCTGGTTTGTGCAGCAAACATTTTCATTTGTGCCGCTCTCATTTTAAAGATATTAAGAAATGTTTCCTGAGGTCATGAAAGGTCATGACCCCCCCCCCCCCCACACACACACACACACACCTTCTTCAAATCAGATAAAATTGGTCCCAATCAACTTGACTATGTTTGTGGTGGTTTGTGCAGCAAAATCTTTTGTTTGTGCTGCTTCGGCTTTAAAGATATTATGAAAGTTTAAAGGTCAAAAGGTCAACCAGCCCCCCGCACCCCCCAACAAACGCAAACACTTTTACAAAATCAAAAGGACCTTTAAACTTTCCTTAATATCTTCAAAGTCAAGGCAGCACAAACAAAAAAACATTTGCTGCACAAAGTCAAGTTGATTGACACCAATTTTATCTGATTTGAAGAAGGTTGAGGGAGGAGAGAGGGGATGGTTGACCTTTCATGACCTCTGGAAACATTTCTCAACATTTTTAAAATGAGTGCGGCACAAACGGAAATTTTGTAGCACAAACGTTTGACACTGAATATTTGTTTGTTGGAATGACACAACGTCCAGATTTAAATCCCATTGGAAACCCGAAGCAAGACTTGGAAACTGATGTCCACAGATGCTTTCCCTTACAAAAAGTCACTGCTTTTTCTACATCGTCGAATAGAAAAAACCCCCAAAAAAACTGGTTCTTCTTGCTTCAGACTTTGCTAAATCTGCCTAGCAACGCCTCCTAAAACTTAACACTTGAACCTGCGATTCTTTGTTTAAACCGTGAGCTTCGGTGAGGCATTAGAGAAAGCGAAGAGAGAGAGAAATGGAGATGCGGCGCTAGGTGGAAGGGACAGATGCATGTCAGTGAACTGATAACAGTTTGAAATTATTATGGCTTGGCCTGCTGATTTGGCCTGCTTATCGACACAGAGAGCAGCTGGAGCGGATGCAGAGGCTGTGACACACAGTTCACAGCAGCAACAGAAGTAGCCCATTTTAAAACCTTTTGCGCGGCACCTGCTTTACAAGGTTTTATCAGTAGAACCTGCTTTCACAGGGTTGCACTGTACATCAGTCCCATATTTGATATCCCTCCACCTAGATTAAATACAACCTTTTTGTTGCAAAAAAAAACAAAAAACAACTAGATGTAACCAAATCTGAATATGGCAGATTCCATCCTTCATTGTGAATGTCTGTTCCACACTGAAAAAAAAAGAAAATGGAGCTCCAACTTAAAAAAGTTACATGTAAACAACTTTAAAGACTTTAGATGTACACTGGGATAAACTTGTAACAAATTAGCTCTATCTTTTTAAGTTGAATCACCTGTTTTCTTATTTCTGTGCAGCGATTGATTATCACCGTCACCATGCATGTTCATGCATTTCGTCAAGTCAGAATAACTGAAACCCAGACATGTGAACATTTCTGTTGGCGCCCATGGCGAAGACATTATAAAAAGCCCATATATAAATTGACTTTTTACTGCTGTAGTTCCATGACAAAGTGAGAAATGTAGAAAATTAAACCTTTAGAAAACCTCTAAGTTAGGAAATAATTGTTGACTACAGGCGAGTCTGGAGTGAAACGGAGAATGAAATGTGTGGGAGAGCACCTCGTCCTGCACCTGTGAAATCAGCTGGACTCCACCAGAAACCGATGTTTCAACAGGATAATTATTCAAAACCCACACAAAACTGGTCCAGCAGATGTAAAATCAGTCTTCAATGACCATGTCAGTTCTCATGTCTAAATCCTGTAGAGACCCATGAGGTGAGCTCAAAGGAGTAGAGAACAAGAGAACAAAAAACTCTGGAGGATCTAGACTGTTTGCAGAATGAAAGGTTATTCTCTCTGTATGCACCAAGTCTAGATGCTACAAGTTGTCTAAACCATATTTATCATGTTTCATTGGGGCAACATTGACCACCACTGGAGGTCAACTAAGTTGTCTGTGTTTTTGTTTTAAGGGACGAAAAATCTACTCATAAAATCCACATTAAGACAAACAAAACAACACAAAACATAAAAATGGAATGGGTTTTTTTTACTGTCTTTCTCTCAATAAAAACTTGTTCTAGTTTTGAAGGAAAAAAGTGAGTGAATTGTTTTCCGCTTCTTGCTTGTTAAAAGTTTCTTTTGTTATATTGTTTGCTTCATAACTGTCAGCTGCAGTTTAACATAAAGCTCGCTCCGCTCACAGAGCCTTGCTGCTGTAGTTTGGACAAAATGTTTTGTTTTTAAACATAAAATATGAAGGTTTTTTTTTCATCACTCATTAGAAGATTTAAGTTGATCTCTTTGATGCTGAGGAATTTCTTAACTATCAAAGAGGTTTCTTTCTGATCTAATGAAAAATGAGTTAAGCTTTACTTTTCTTTCTGTTTCCCAAAATTTTCTCAAACTAATTTTTGTTTCTAATTTTCTAATTAGTTTCTAACTTTTGTTTTTTCTAATTACAACAAGGTATTGCCTCTTTCAGTCATTATAAAGCTTTGACCAAGTGATGGCGTCACCATTTCCAGTCATTTCTTCCCCCTGTACGCTGCAGTAAAAGCCCCCTTCATTCCCCAGATACCCCTGATCATTCAAACATGGCTGATCCCGGCAAATCCAAAAGCCCCCACTTTCAGTGTGAAAACAGTCACAATGCTACCAGACTCTGTTTTTGCTCACGCCTTTTCCCCTACACACAGAATACGTTTCTGCACATCAACAATCAGTTTCAGCCTTACGGTGGAGAAGAGCCCCATCAGGACTGTTTTCAGTTCATCATCAGCACTAAAGCATGAAGGTCAGGTTGTTTTCTATACATCTGATCTTATATCCTCACCTCCATCTCCTCAGGATCATGAAATACAGCGACACGATGATAGGTTCATTCGAAAAGATCCATAACTTTGTTCTGTGTTTGGTAAAAGTCCTGTTTCACCCCTGTAAATACTCATCTTATCTGACCAGAGTGCTGAAATCATTGGCTTGTGGATATCTCCTTTCAGTCGCTTGATGAGATCCTTGATTGCCATCAAAGCCCTGTTGAGACATCCAGACTCCCTGGTTCCCAACATATCGACACCATGATAATAAAACACTGCTATCCTACCAAAGTCTTTCTCAACGCTTGGGGAACTCTCACAGTTAAAAGCAAATGATGATGATGCCTGAGTTCCTGATGCACCCCAGAGGATCTCTTCAAGGCCTTGTGCATTGATCATTCAGGTTCTGGTTGATTTTTCAAAGTTTTAGTGTGAAAGAAGTCTTGCACGTGTTCCTTTTCTGTTAGTAATTAGTGCATATCTAAAATTCAGTGTAATGTCTCTTTTATAAATATTTAAAAGCCCATGAGGTTTCTATTAAGATTCATTTATCTTCTGTTTGTAGATTTCTTCGGACTCCTTGAGAATTGCAATGATGTTGTGTCCTTCAGAAGACGAACAATTGAAGATGAAGAACAAAAAGGATTTCTCATTATTTCCCAAATAAGATCTAGCACAACGAAGTGAAACATTCAATCCTAATCCAATCCTCGTGGAGGTACCGAAGTGATTCCATCTTTTCCCAGTGTTTGAGTCGGCCAAAGATAGCATTACAGGCTGCCAGAACTGGCATCCATCTTCTCAGCAGAGAATAAGTGTATTTCCCAAAAGGTCCTTTGTTTTTCAGCGGGCCAAAGAGAAGATCACGGCTGTTTCTTGTAATGGTAGTGATTTCCCCCAACCGAGTGCAGAGAGGTCTGGGCAGCTGGTGTCGAAACAGAGAGCTCTGTCTGCCAGAGACGAGGAAGCTAATTTATATAAGAATGGGATGGAGATTAAGACCTCTGAGGGTATTATGGATTTGGGGAATTAAGCATAATGGATTTCATGTCGAGCTTTCTTTTACGAGTCTCCCGTTGGAGAGAGGTACCAAGTCTTGTTGAGAGCAGATCTGATTCATTTTACGACTGCAGCACTGGCATCGAGTGCAACGCATGTACACCCACACATAAACACGCATTCATTCGCTACGGCCACGTTCATTCAACCAGCAGCAGCCCATAATGAAATATGGATCATAAAGTGCTTGAATTAAAATGCCTTTTGTCATCCCCAAGTGCATATTTATGAGACAAGTTTTTTCTTTTTTCTTTTTGTTTTTTGCACTTCAGCTTTTAAAATTCCCAAAACCACAAACAAACCCGCTGCAGGATGTGGCAAATGTGTTATGTGAGACTAAGTGATGCAGCCAGACACAAAAGCAGGCAACAGTGGTATCAAGCAGTCTAAATATTGGCACAGACGTTAATATTTCCCTAGTCGACTTTTAAAATACTGCGAACGAATGGATTAAATACAGCCCAATCATCAGAGAAATGAAAAAAAAAAAACACAAAAAAAAAACACGCTGATTTCATAATATTAATAGCCTCAATAGTCAATAAGGAAATAAATTAACTGCAGGTTAACTGAAATGCAGGTCTAGCATATTCACAAGTAAACTTTGAAGGCTTCAATTAATTATTGCTTTTGGTTGTATTAAAATTGCAGCGACACATATTGATGAATACTAATGAATGTTCTAAGGTTCCACCTCGCTTCATCTGACACACCCAAATTCTGAATAAAGAAAACATCCCATATATTTATGGCCTAATTAAACTCTTAAGTTTGTTTTTATTTCATTTTTTTTTTTCAGTTTTAATTGTTTTTGCTTGAATTTCCTTTGAGGTTTAAAACCTCTTTGATTTGTTTCTCTTTTTTTGGCCTCTGGGGGGTTCAGGCTAACATCCACATCTATTACACTCACATACAGAATAATCACCTGCGGTTTGGGGTTGAAAATTTGTGCTTTGTGGCGTTTCTCAATACACTGGCAATGATATGACAGAAAGATACGAGAACAAATGGGAAAACAAATGTCTCAAAACCACATGACCACACATCGATTGTTCAACTTCAGCTGAAGTACGTTGAAGTTTAGCCATTAAACTTGGTTTCTGGTTTAGAGCTTCCTCTCAAAGCTAGAGTAGGATCTACTTCAGTTCCAAAGCTATTATATCTTTTTTTTTTTTTTTTAAAGAGTCTGCACGCAGCTGTTCAAATTGAAAAATATATTAGAGTGGTAAATTTGCTACTCAGTAACTTTAAAACACAGTCTGGGGTCTTTTGATTTTCTTTTTAGCAACAGTTTAAATGTTTCTGGTGGTTTTGTGCATGAGGACAACTTTTGAATAAGCCAAACAATACATAAACTATTCAACCCTTGAATACACAAATCAAATACGGGATGCTGAGCTTGATCTCCTAGTGCCAGAGAAATGAACTAATGCTATTTGGAATCACTTCCTGCTCCCAACTCTGTGTAGACAGTTTGTGGACGACAACTTCCTGTTCCAACACGATAAAACACCAACGCATAAAGAAAGGTCCACAAAGACATGGATGAAAAAGAAATTCCCTACAGGAATTCATGAACAAACATACATTTGTCTTCCATCGAAATAGCTCAGATTTTATAGACATAAACATGTAAAAACGATACATCCGTCACTAGCGCCACTGGATGTCTTCCAATCATGCCTAATCCATTTATGACATAAATTTACTGACTGTTAGGTCTTTAAAAATGCATTGATGAATCTGATGTCTTCTTAAGTACTGCTATATGAGGGCAGAGTCTACTGCAACAATACAATGAATAGCTTGACCAAAACGCAGTATTATTGCTGCTATATTGCCATGAATGCCTTTGAGTCATCTGAGTACCCAGTGTGCGGATTTCAGTTTATATATTCAAGGGTGAGAGGATTAAAGTGTTTGCCAATGAATGGATGAGTTGAGGGCATTACAGCATGCTTTGAATATGCAAGCTCTGCTTAACTAGATTTTCTGTCACCTACTTTGCTGTCAAACTAGGAAAATAAATGCAAAGTACCAACTCAAGAGAGACTAACTTTGGACCTAGAGGGACAAAACGAGACTTTGTGACCTTGCTTTGATGAAAACGTTGTTCCTCATTTGTTAAATCTCGCCATGTTGTAAAAGAAATGTGGAATTTTGTATTCTGCCTCTGCTCTTATTATCTCTGCATCACGAGGATTCCTCCGACGCAAGGTTTCTTTTTTTTGTATTTTTTAACTGATAAAGAAATATGAATGTACAAACTCTGAACTGAGGTTGCGAGAATTGAAATGCTCGATGCCATAACTGCATTGGAGGAAAGAAAAATTTAAGGCTCGATGTGAAGCGAGCACACAGGGTTGCCCAGCACACGGGGTTAATAAATCTCTTGTTACGGCCCTGCACCCAGACACATAAAGGTAGCCGTGCTCCCCGGTTTAAAGCGGCACTTGGAGGGAGAGGGGGGATATTCTGAGTTATCTTTGTTAACGGGCGCCTTCCCCTGGCTCCCGCTCCGCTCTCAGCTTCCCTGCCAGATAAACATGTTGTTCCAAACACTGGTTCTACACACGGCGTCGGGCGGAGATTAAGACCGACTTAAGTTTATCATAAATGAATTGCAAAGTCGACAGTTGTGTGGCCCACTGCCTCTCAGTTCTAAAGCCACCAGCTGTGGTATTTCGGAGGTGATGGGAGCCGTGCTAAAGGAGCCACGAGGCATTCCAGTGCTGAGGTGGGCTGTAATCCTCTGCTCCTGGCTCGCTCCCGACAGAGAAGAAAGCAGCGGGGAGACACATTCGCAAATCAGAATTTATGGTGCCCTCAGTGCTGCCTCAGAGCTGTTTCAGGGAGACAGGGTACGTAGGGGGTTTTTCACACGTCTCAATCTGGCATGAAAAAGCATGCAGTCTGAGGAAAGTATGATCAGCTCTAATGTTAAACTGACCTTAATTATTAATCCGCATTTTGTAGACGGCGCATACCTACCAAGACGGAGGCATAAGGAAGAGCTGCAGCGGTCCAAAGTTTAGGTGGGAGAATGTGTTTATAGGACAACTAATGGTTGTGCACTCCTCAAATCTGGCGTGGCAAGAAGAAAGCCACTAAACGCTCGGCTTCCCTGGAACCATGTAACGGTCGCGAGAGTGGGCTGCTGAGACGAGGCTTCAGATCGAACATTTCCGCCTACGAGCCAACAACTTTGCCTGGAGGAAAACCGAGAGGACAATCCATACAGTGAAACACGGTGTTGGCAGCATTGTGATCTGGGAACTGCTTTTTTTTTTTTTTTTCCAGAGACAAGGAAGCTGGTCATAGTTGGTCAGTAAATCAATGGAGCTGAAGTCTGGAAGACAAACTGTTACAGACTTGAAGAAAAATAAGTAAATCTGAGACCAAGAACGAGGTTTGTGTTCCAATGTTTAAACATAAAAGAACAGATCAAAGCATGTTGACCCAGTCAAAGTCAAGATCCAAATCAATTGGGAGTGTTGGGGAAGATTAAAATTAGTCAATCACAGACCACCTGTGTGAGGATTTGGTTTTTCCTGTGTTTATTTGGTGTCTACCCCCTGATTGTCCCCAGCTGTCCCTCGTTTCCCTGATTACCTTCCCTATGTAATCCCACCTGTGTCTGTGTGTGTCTTTGTCTAAGTTGTCATTGTCTTCACCAGCGCTACCTATGTTGAGTTCACCAGTGCTTCCTGGATTTCTGTTTTTCTGTCAGAGCTTTGATTAAATCATCTTTTTTTTCACTCCACAATCTGGGTCCTCCGCATTCATCCTCACCACCAACTACTGCACTTCATGACAACCTGATCCAACAAGGCCGAGATCGAGGCTATTTTGCAGAAGAATGGACAAAAGAATAAATAAAAAAAATCATAACACAAATACAAATACTCTAAATGTCATAATAGACACAAGAAACAGAAAGACGTATGATTGTTGGTCAAAAGACTACGTCTAACCTTCTCAGCTTGCAGGCAAACATAATGTGTTGCAAAGTATTAAAAACATTGCCATCCTTTTGATCGTTTTAGTTCAAAGATCGTTTAGGGTTCATGAAGCATATTGTTTGACTCGCAAATCTATGTTTTAGTGGTGTCAGCATTTTCTGGTTTGGAAAGGATTCCTGAAATGTTTGGAAAAGAAAACTCAAGACGGTTTGGATTTAAAAACCACATGCAGAGAAGAAATTTGTATGTTTTTCTGTCTGTCACACACACACACACACATTAAAAACCTTAAGACATAGACATGTGCAAGAACACATCAACAGACCCTTCTTTATCACAGCGCATGTAAAACCTCATGTGATTTTCTCGCAGCGTCAACCAGGCTCGTCCCTGCCATCTTAGTGTCTCTTCTCCCAGCTTACTGCGGCAGTAGACTGACAAGGTAACAGACACGCATCAGCTTACTATAACAACACCTAACCAACACGCCAAGTCATCTGCCATTTTGACTCGGCGCTCCATGAACAACCATTGTCGCGCTGCTCTCGCAAAGGCTCTCAAATCTCCATCTTTTTGACTGTGACCGTTCTGGCGTGACGTCGCGCGTCTTGAGAGCGGAGACGCAAAACACACACGATCTGACTCCGTTCACACACTCCTCATTGAACGAATAAAGTCCTCCAGCAGCCGTAAGCCTGGAATCACCCGCTTGCTGATCTCTCGCACCTTCTTTTCATCTCCTCCCATCCTCTCCTAAATCTCCCCTCTGTCCTCTTTAGTTCCTCTCTCCCTTCCCGTACCTTCTCATCTTGCTCGACTGGTGCCTCTCTTTTAATGCACTTCAAGTCTCTTTGCTCTCCTGCTAAGTATTTCCCATGCTGATGTAGTCCATTGAGAGCCAGTGATTGCGTGTGTGTGTGTGTGAAAGAAGGGGAAAAAAAGAGGAGCAGGGCAGATCACTGCAATGCAGAGCAACATTACACAGCAGCGTTCCTGTTGTGTGTACAGTGTGTGTACATATTTAGCCGGACTTTGTTTGCTCTCGAACTTTTGTGTTTGCACGTGGGGTGGGAGGCGTGCGTGAGTGCGTGCGTTTACGCCGTTAACGCGTCGCCCTGTGTGTATTTGTGAAGGATGACCGGGCTCAGCCGCAACTATTTGTCATGGCCGAACACCAAAGCCTCTGCAAGCTATGCACCATGACTTTTAAACAGATCTCTTTTCACTCGCATCAAACCATGCCCGACTGCGCTTTTTTTTTCTTTTTAAATATGCCGGCATGTTTATGCCTCAGAGAATATGGGTTTTTTTATGCCTGCACATAAACGCTCAGGAGGGATCCGATCCGCCCGGTTAGACCCATCATGCGAAGCGCCATTGTTCTAATCAGGCTAATTGTCCCGATCCTCGACGCGGTCCTGCCGTCTCTACTAAACTGACGCCGCAGCCTCTCTTGTTTTATTCCTTTCTTTCCAGAGGAATAAACGACACGGCGGTGGAGGAAGAGCGAGAGGCAATCTGAGCCGCAGAGGCCCACCGGCGTTTGAAGCCTAAAGACTCTTTCATCCTGGACTCTGGGAAATGAATGATTTCTTTTTGCTGCTTCTTCCTCTTCACACAGCGATGGGACAGTTCTGACAGGACACAAACACATGAACCATGGCAAAGCTGTTAGCCTGGCAAAACACGCATGCATTATGCAATACGAAATAATAATAATAATAATAATAATAATACAATGTAGGATTGCAAAAGAAAACATCCACCTCGCTGGAGTCGGTCCAGAGAGAGAAAGTACTGTAAAAATCAGATGCCACGGGCGAGGAAGTGAGAAGGGAAGCTTTAAACGTGAGGGAAGAAATAGTGTGAAAAGGATGGAAAACGATGCTTTAATTAGTCGTTTGTTGCTTTAACTGGCATTTAGTTTTCACTGCGCTTCTTTTGTCTGAGGATACAATGGGGCTGATGTGGTATGAGTGAACTGCATAGAGGATTAAGGCTGGACTGAGGCTGTGCTCACAAACAGGAGACTGCACAAACTTCACACACTCTCCTTAAACACACACCTACAAAGAAACACCAACCCGCCCCTTTAATGCACACACACAAGCACAGAGTCCCCAGTGTGTGTTACACACACACCCACTTGGGGATTATCTGTGCAACAGAGTTCTGAACACTGAGAGTGAGGAGGAGGTGTCTGAAGAGCCCAAAGAAACACACACAGACTCTCCCCCTCTCTCACCCACACACACACACACACACACACACACAGTTTCAGTGGGTGCTGCTACCTGTGTGCTGGGCAGCATATAGAGCAGCATCTCTCTGTGTCCGCCCTGTGAGGCTAAGATGACAGCCGGAGCGTTGAGAGAGAGAAGGGGAAATAGAGGAGAGGGGAAAGAACAAAAGCAAAAGGTGAGCAGGAGAGCGGCGGAATAAAGAGGCGAGGAAATGGGGGGAGAGAAAGGGAGGGGAGCGAATCAGACCGAGAGATGAAAGAAGAGGAGAGAGCATTGCGCGAGACACACAGGCTGGGGAAGGGGATGGTGCAATGTGCAACCCCGGCCCCGGGGCCAGCGGCCTTACATGTCCTCATTTCACAAATAGATTGTATTGATTTCATACAGTTAATGTGGAAGATTGCCTCTATTAGCTTCTTTCCCCAGCCTTCAATGTGTGAGGAACGCTGCAGGCCATCAGCTTCGCCTGGCTTTCATCTGATCTCTCCAGCACTCTGCACGGACAAGCTCGGCGCACCTCCGGCCGCTTTGTTCATGCACTATTAAGAAAAGGAACATTCTGGATTTTTCAAGTGAATATTTTTAAAATGTGTAAAGCAGTAGACCACTTTCATCTCCTCCTCATTTTGTATCAATCCAAGAAAGTTAGTCCTGGAGGCTGAAGCTTGCGGCTAGTCCTAAAGGGGCCCAGACCAAAGCAGAGTCACCAGCTGCTTGTTGTTTAATTGCTTGATTTGTGGTTGAGTTTATTTCAAAAACTGTTTTGTGTTTGGCTTTGCAGTTTGAAGGATTTCTACTGATAATGTAAAAATGTTCATGATATAATGCATTATCTGTTTTTTTTTTCTTGTTCCTGGTAATGGCCTAACAACAGCGTATTGTTGAAATTTTGAGGCTGTTTTCATTCAGGAAGAGTGAAAACAGATACTGAAGATGGTACAGGTAACAAAAGATAAGTATTTTTTTGGTAAAGAAATACAAATTGTGAAAATAAATTTTACAGAGACCATCCCACCACTTTGGATGAATAAAAGATTAATTAAAATGCAATTATTTGCGTTTTTGATATCTAATAACTGAAATTGCAGAACATTTCTGAAAGATTGTTTGCTTGAACACTTTGTGGGCACTTTGACTCTAACATTACTTTTTTTTATTTTGGATTTCTCTCAGCTGTTTTACAGGGTTTAAAGTAAACTCAGGGACATAAACTAAGCTGTATCTGTCTTAATATTTATCCAACACATGGGACCTTGGAGATATTTGAAATCTATTGTTGCTTTGAGGTGAAAATCTTTGATTAAGATTAAAGATTAGCTAACAGTTAAATTTTGCTAACATAGGTATTTCTTCTGCCTTCTAACACCTACCATTTAAAAAATGTCATAGTAAATACTACCATCATCAAATGTGCATCAGGTGGTTATTTACAAAAGAGATGATGATTTTGTTTATAATTATGCAGGAAATGGCGTTTGGAGGCTGAACACCAACATAAATCTTCCTCAGTGAAAACAGATATTGAAGAAGGTACATTAAAAGCATTTCCAATGAGAAACCTAATATTTGTTTTGTACCAGATGTTTAAACTTTAAATTTGAGTTTTACAGCAACTTACTTTTCCATTGTGTGGTTACCTTGACCTGAACTGATTTACAAGTTTACCAATCAGTCCGAAGTTCAGTGTCCAATATGGCTGCCACACATATGAAACATAGTGGAAGTCAAAGGCATAAACTATTTTAGCCTTTCCTATTGATTGCATTTCCCTAAACCAGTGTAAACAAAGAATATGTTTGGACACAGCATTTAGAGAAATATATTATTGACTTGTAATGAAATTAGCAGTTAGCATCAAAACACAGATAAACCTACCAACTCCACCCTAATCCTCGATTTGCAACAAAATGAAGACCCCAAGAGAATTGCCTACAAAATTGTGAACTATCCCTTTAAGGGAATGAAGATGGAGAACATGAGAGTGCATGTTATTTGGGTCAGGCTGTGTGTAAATGTGTGTGAATCTGTCACACAATAGTTGCCAGTGAAAGTCTGTTTTTTTTTTTTTTTTTAATGTAGCACCCTTTATTGTACTTCGTGGGTCGGCGGTAAGAAGGCTGAACCAGATGCAGAATCATCCTATACATTAATATAACATGATCCCTTACAGGAGAGCTTCAACACGCAAAAACTAAGAATAAATATATTCACAACTGCCTCTACTATTGTTTGGAGATGAAAGCATAAAAAGTATCTCCATAAAAGATATTAACCAGTAGTTGATAGAAGTGTCTTTTTTTTTTTTGAACAACAGAAAAGAAAAATGCCTCTACACCTGCTTTTTTTGTCCTTTGTCTTTGTTGTCATTCAATATTTCCTCTGAGAAATACTTTAAAGAGAAAGAATACAATAACCTCTGTGCCTTTGTCGGGTGGAATAAAACATGAAGCAGAGGTCCTTGTGGCCCGGCTAAGTCTAAGAGATAAAGAAATCCAAAGTGCATCCATTTGCTCGGTGTTCTTCTGTGGTCCTGCCTTCCTTGGTTTTGATTTCCATTAAAATGATAGCAACAATAATAAGAACTTCCAAAATCTTTCCAGAATCTCACTCTGTGACAATCCAGACAATCCCGAATTAGTCCCCGTCATAGCCCTGTAAAGAAATCCAGATAAGCAAACTAAGTTTGATCGAATGAGATGAAGAAAAATCAACAGAACTGCATACAAACAACTCCAATATTGACTGGGTAGGTTATTATTTTTGGCTCATCCAGGGAATGCAAATACTCTTCAGGTTCTCGATTAGTCTCAGTTGTCCATCAGCGTCCCATCCGTTGGTAGTCAAACCTCTTTGTTTAGATAAATAGATCTGTATTTATAGAAAAATAAGCATTGACCATACTGCTGGCTGTTCATTGCTAAGGCACTTGGCTATATTCGGTTATTTTTCTTCTTCTTGGGTTGTCTCGGCCGCTCCTCTGTCTCAACGTGCATGCCCAGCTCGCTCCAGGCCTTCGGGCTGTCGAGGTTCATGACTCTTGTTTTTGATGTTGTTAAGAGCTGTGTTTTTTTTTTTTTTCACCTCCACGCAGGTCCTTTGAGAGTGATATTATGAACATTAACGCCCACAGCCGTGCTGTAGCCTGCTAATTGTGGCGTTTGGTGGAAAAACGGAGCTTTTTTATCGCATTGTAGGACTGTGGAGGAAAAATAAAAAGCAGCGGTATCTGAAGTTTTGCCCAGAGGCAGAGATCCTGGTTCAGCTAATTCTTGCCAAATACCAACCTATGTGCCAGTAGTGGGGAAAAATACATAACATGACCTCAGGTCCTGGAATAAAACACGGTGTGTAGTGTAGTCCCACTCCCCCACAGGCTTCTCTGAAAACCAACCTCTGTACAGGAGGAGTCAGTGTTACTGGGTGATTCATCAGCAGAAAGGGAGATGACGAGCAGACGAGAAAAAAATGGTAGCAGGAAGGAGGGAGGAGAGGGATTAAAGGAAAGAGGAGTGTTAAAACTGATAGGACCGGTCCAGAACTTCCATGTAGTCTGGTTTGGTCCTCAGTCTGGGTCTCTGCTCTCCATCTCCCTGCTCACTCTGGCCGCCCCCGGCTGAGGAGCTGGCAGTGGTGACCACGAGTGTTTGGTCAGGTCTCACTTCCTGTTTGGAGTCCTGGGTGCGGGGGTAGCAGGGCGGGGGCCTCCCGTACCTGTCGGGCAGATCTCTGAACTCGGGGGTGGGGAGTTGGAAGAGACAGTCCACAAGCTCCACCTTAGGAGTGGGACCCTGGCTGTCGATGACCGTGGGACACAGGATGCCATTCCCATGGAGACCAGCAAGCGCTCCCATTGCCCCTGTGATGGTGTTGATGGGGGATGAAGACACCTCCAGGGTCCACTCCTTCTCCTTCTCCGGCGTAGGGCAGTATCCTCCCTTGCACTCCTTCGAAGCCGCAAATGCCTGCTGCTGCAGTTGCTGGTTCACATCCGCGTCCTGTTGGTCTTTGAACATTGGGTTGCTACACATGTGTGAGGCGCCAGCGACGTCGGCTCCTTTCGCTGCCACCTCTCGGGGCAAGATGGTGTCGTAGACGTGGTTGTGTTCGGCCAGAGGTAAGGGAGGCTTTTCAGGCAGGTCGTGGTGAAGGTGGTGGTGGTGGTGCGTCTGCTCCGTGAAGATTCCACACTCCATCTGTATACCTGCCAAGTCTACCTCTCCCTGGCGACGGAACGGCAGCTTTTCCCTAACCCTCAGGGCATAGGCGATTAGTGCCGCCGCTGCGAAGAAAGCGGAGACAAACAACACCAGCAGGCTGAGCACCAACACCGACAGAGGGATCGAATCTATCCACGGAGGGGCGAGGGGTCCCAGCCCAGGTGTAGGGTACATGGATACATTTCCTCCTGCATCTGTGGAGTTTGCCATCTGCTCCTCCAGCTCACGGCCCTCCTGGGGCTCCAGCTCAGGACAGAGTAGCTCCATGGAGAGGGAGCGCAGGGCCACGCCTTTAGTCTTTTCGGGCGACTTGCAGACCGCCTCCCCCATAAGAATCATAGTGCTGAGCCCCTCGAGCCAACGCTTCAGCGGAGCCTCTTCACAGTTGCACTCCCATGGGTTCTGCTGCAGGTCCACCTGGAGAAATACATCACACCACAGCACACTGTCATTGCATAATAGTGAAATAATTACTGATCTGCCATGCAACGCGAATTCATGAATCATTCTGCTAACTGCTCACAAAAATAACTAATTTTGCAGTAGCACTTAAAATGTATATTATTAATTTAAAAACATCTCCAAATAAGCTGAGTTCAAGCATTGCTGAGGTGACAAGGAAGAAGAATGATGTTTACTAAATTTGTCTTGTGGTATTAACATAATAGGCCCCTTGCAAAAGTATCCACACCCATTCAATCATTCACATATGTCAAGGGTATTTTGTTGTGGTTTTATGAGGTGAACCAATACAAAGTAGAAGTTGGAAGCACAATGCAGCGTTTTCTTCTTCTTTTACGAAATCAAATCTTTTGCATTCAGCCTCCCCTTTGTCAATGCTTTGTAGAAACATCTTTTAGTTACTGCTTCAAGCTTTTTAGGGTATGTACCAGGATCAGACATCTTGTCTTGTTACAGATTGTCAATTGGATTGATTTTAAATACTTCTTAAGGCTGTCAGTTGTTATGCATTTTATTTATGAGTATCAGAGTATTGGGCCCTGAACACAAACGCACACTGAACTTCTAAGATTTTTATTTGTGAAGGAAATCCTAAAAAGTGTCCTTTTTCTCTGCTTGTACTGATGCTTTCCATGTAGCACAAACTTCTAAATTAAGGTAAAAACTGTATTATGAGTAGCATAAATAAATAAAAATAATGTCATTAAGTGTGGTGGAGAAAGTGAATCGCCTGTTTTTTATTTTTTGAATGGCAGAGCGCAGCGTTTAGTTTTGAACCTGCTTGCGAAGGCTCTCAAAACAAATTCCTGCTATTCTCCATATGGTTATGGACAACCCAGGGTTTACATAAGTACTTTCTCAAAAAACTCCCAGGCAGGAGAACATGCGGGAGCATCACAGCGCCGAGTCTTTAACAACAGGCAGGATGTGATGCAACTCTCCCCTGTGCCATAATCCAATAGGTATGCCCACAAATCCATTTTCTGCCTCCCAGCTATTGACTGCGGGTCCTAAAACAAACTCAAATATTCTCTTTGAAACACTTTGAAAAAGCTAAAGCAGATTATGCACAAAGGGAATCACATCATGTTGTATTGTCTGCAGGACTGATCTGTTCCGAGTCTTTAGCGGCGACACTGGCAGTGAAAGCAGATATTCTCTCTGTCGCACTTCCAAGGCGCTCGCACAAATGTTGTCATGCTAATTTGGTTAGGCCATCTCCTTGGCTTGCAGAGATGGATGGATGATTTTAATTTTTTTTTTTTTAAAGAGGGAGATGATTCAGCATTGTTGTTGCGGGAGCCACTCCTTTCCTGGTTGTCTCACGCTCAACGGCCGGATGCTTTTTTGTTGTTTTTTTTCTTCCTTTATTGGCGTCAGTCCACCGTGGGCTTTCACAATCATAGCTAGAACTGATGGGTGACTGGAAACAACGCACAGCTGCAGTTCTAAATTAGTTCTAACACTCCTGCTAAATCCAAATTTTCACGCAAAAAATAAATTTTTTCCAGTGTCTGCATTCTTGCAAGAAGTGATTTAGCGTGAAGGAGCCAAATGACAGAGAAATATGTGGCCAAACTGTCAGCTTAGTCTTTTTCCCCCCCTTTCCTTCATAACGTTCATGGTGATGATCGTACATCTGTCTGAAATTCTTGAAGCATTTTATTGCACGCTTTCATTCAAATCCCTTAAACTCTGTCACCCCGTCTATTATTTAAGCATCTGTCCGACGTAACCAGGAGTGTTTACAGTTTACAAGCCTGGTCACCAAGTGTGCGATTTGCTGTCAAATTGTCAATCAAAGCACTACTTTGGTAAGAAATTACAGACCCTTGCTTACCCCCGACAGGTGTTACTATTATGTCAGACCATGCTGTGTGCTTTTGTAAAAATGGAGGCCTGTGGTTTAGTACTTCAAAGAAATGCCTTTTAAAAGCAGTCTAAAGCATTTTGTTACCAACCAGCGCTACCTTCTCTAGCATTCAGACAACCCAAGTGTTTTATTTAATGTTTAATAGATACTATGCATGAATTAATTTTTAAACTTACGGATCTGACATTGATAGTCATTCTCAGTAAGCTGATATTTGGTTTGTTAATTGATCTGGGCGCTAAGTAACGGGTTTCCTGTGAGAAAAGTTGGGTTTGTCAAATCCTTTTTCCCGTAACCAAAATCTGGATTCTGAACAAAAGACCCAAGTTCACGGGAAAGCAGGTCAATAATAAATTTTTCCATCCAGAAGTCCAATAGCAATCGTCGCTCTCTGTCCATCATCTCTCTGTGTGTCATCTCATGTACCAGGATTCAAAGTCAGGAAAGGGTACACGCATCTGTGTTTCAATCGAAGGAACTATTTTTATTCCTGATTTGCTGTAGTTGAATAAAATCCCAAAAAGCCAAGAAGCTATAATACGTATTTTTAATAACGGTTACATTGAAGCCCAACATACAGCCTGAAATGAAGGATTCCATTTATTTGCTGTGCTGGGCTCCCTCATTAACATGAAGATCAAAGATCAAGCAATTATTGTCCAAGAGTTATTAGAGAGCTATAAAAATTCCCACCAGGGGAGAAATTCAAAATGTTCTCAGAAAATCCTGTGTCTTCTAATTGATCTCTTTGCTCAAACAGTGATTTTCTTTCAGTCGTGAGGTTTGCTGAAGTCGATATGAAGCATGTGTTAGAGTTTCTGGCACAAGGATTTTAACTGAAGTCTCTGGTGATGAGACGCCCCCTGAGCTTTAGCTTGCCAAGCCTTCACTCTTCTGATGAATGTCTTCCATTGTTTTATGAATAATAAGACTTGGAGTGAGCCTGAAGAGAGTGAGTTTGACAAACAATCAGAAGTGTTGGAAGAAATGTCTTTATGGGAAATATTTATTCTGTAGATGATATGCAGGGGGGAGAAAGCAAATTCAATCACTGTCAATATACAATTTCAATCACTTGTAGAACATCTTTAGCAGCCATAATTTAATAACACTTGCATTTATCGTTCTCTTGCATCGCTGGTGAGGATATTTTGGCCACTTCTTCTCTACAGGTGTGTGTAAATGCACAGTGCATAAAAACTCCCATTAGACTTTGACTGAACCACAGCGTACACTTTGATTTTTTCCAGTTTCTGCTATTCTGTTGTAGATATGCTGCAGTCTTTGGGCTCATTTTCTTGCTTTAGCCCAGCTTAAGCTGCCATACAGATGTTTGGCTCTAAAATACTCGATAGACACATTAGATCAAACAGCCCCTTTACACATTTATTCAGTTTATTTTCTTTTAATCCCATTTAAAGGTTTCAGATAAGCAGCTTTTAATATCAAACTGCTTGATTACACTCAAAATGAGGTTTTCAAGTGATGACTTTGTTTATTAAGGGAAAAAAGCCAACCAAACAAACTGACCACATTCTTTGAGGGCCGAGTTTAATTTCACCAGCCACACACAAGCCTCATTAATGTCTGTCTTGTAAAATCAAGAAATTAAAGAGAGCCTGTCTGACATGAAGCAGGCTATAAAAGCTCAAAATGTAAAATATTATCTACAGAAATGTAGGAACAGATGAAAAACACTCAATTACATGCATTTGAAAAAAAAATTATAATCATGGCATTTTTAAAGCTTCAGAGACCAGGATGAGAGTCATTATCCACAAGTAAGGAAAACACAACAGCGTTTAATCTTTGCTAGCCTACCAAAATTACTTCAAGAATCCTTCAACAACTCATCCAGGAGGTCACAAAAGAGCCTAGAGCAACACTGAGAGAACTGTACTTGTCTCAATTAAGTCAGTGTCCATTACACAACAGCAGAAAGAGACAGAAAGAGAAAAAATGACATTCCTGGGTGAATTCCAAGCTGTAAGTACTGAAAAAACAACAAAAGGCCGACCCACTTAACCCAATTTAAAGATTTAAGAATTTTGGACTGACAGAACCGTGGGGGATTATTTTATATGGTGTAAATTTTGAAATATGGTAATGGTATTGTGGTGGTCTTGGACTGTTTCTTGATTATCTGGATTATTTGTCCTATTGCGTGGTAGTAGTAATCTTGCTAGCACAAAAATCATGTATATCATGCACGACAAAGATCTGAAGAGCACTAGCTCCTCTACCCCTGAAAAGCTAAATGTAGGTATTGGGAATGGCCCAGTCAAAGTCTGGACTTAAATCCGGTTGAGATTCTGTGGCATGCCTTTACACCGTCAGAGAAAGCTTGAAATCCCTCCAGTGGGGCTAAATTAAAACAAGTGGGCGAAAATTCATTCATAATGATGTAAAAGACTCATTACTAGTAATTCACAAACTCTTGATGGCAGTTGTTGCTGCTGAGAGTGAAACAGCCTGATATTATTAGGCTGAGAAAGAAATTCACACAGGGCCAAGTTGCTTTGGACAGGATTTCTGCCTCCGAATTAGTAATATCATCATCTGAAAACTGCGGTTTGTTTTCACTCAAGTTATTTTTTCTGCTCTGAAGTCTTTAATGATGACAAAAAAGCAAATGCAGAATAAATTTGCAATGGCTACAAATACTTTGGCAGCACTGTCCACAAGAAATTGTTCCAGATATGTTGCGTTTCATTCAGCGGAAACCTTTTTTCTTATGACTGTCCAGATTTTATGTAGCAAAAGTATCTGCAGATAAGATACAAAGTCAAAGAACCATATCAAATCAATTTGTTTGTTGAAAGTCTACACTCATGCTGTTCGATTTTATGAGTTTGTGATGTTTTGGCACTTTCCAGGGAACGCTCTTCTTTGCTGTGGCATAGCTATCAACTTTCATATTCGCGCTCGCTTCGCCTGCAACATGCACTTTCGCGTTTGCGTATTTTCCCGAGCGACTTCACCGACATCCCCCAGAGGAAAGCCGTGATCCTGTTCTGTTCAGCGGTTTGTAGATGGCGCACGGGCGGATGTAATAGCAAAGAGCGAAAGCATCTGGTCCATTGAGGCCGCTGTTGGTAGAGAAGCAGGCGCCTCTGTCTCTGTGTGATCGGTAAACATCCCTGCAACATGCTGAGTTTGGAAAGAAGCCTCTGATCTTCCATTCTGAGGGAAAACAAATACAGACTGCAGAAGTTTGCATCGGTTTGGATGTTTTGGATTGGAACGTGCAGCTAGCTGTTCAGTGGAGTAATGACATGAAGATGTAAACTCATTCTCACATTTCTGGCAAAACAAAAGCGTGCAAGATCACCACCATGTGCATATGAAGTCATTTTGATGCTAAAATAATATTAGGATAATTAGTCTTACACTAATTATGTCCTGGTGTATCATCCACCCCTACACATAATTAAATACCGACGGTTATTAACAGTAAATTACTCTTATCTCAATGGTTAGAACATTCTGTCTTTATTTAACAAGTGAAAAAAAAACTCATCACTGAAGTTAAAAAGGCTTTATTGGCATCATGTAATGTGAAATCCAAATTACTGAGTCAGACAGCCAGTGAGACTGAGACCCATCTTGTCTCTGTAAATAGCAAAGTGATGTGGTCAAACTTCCCAGCTCATAAAAAACTATAATGCCAGAAGCTTTTTTGCTGAGCTGGTCTATTTTGCTTTAAAACACCTATAGTGGTTTTGTTTTATGCTGTGCTGCTCACTTTAAAATAAAGAAAACTGGTTCATGTTACAGAAGGATCTAACTTGTTTTCATCCGCTTTTATTGTGCTGGTGAAATTGGATACACAGGATGTGCAGCCAAATAAAAGATGGTAGCAATTGCTATGAGTATGGACTTTGCATTGATTGATTTTACTGATGTGTCTCACCATTAGCTGCCTTATCATCCAAACATTTTCTGTCCTAATCTTATGCACAGTCATGGGGTGTGGTACATCACCAAATCATGACAATGGGAACACAGGAGACATATACTGTAAGTCCACACATACTATTACAAAAGGATAGTCACCAACTGACTACACATGCATGTTTGGACAATAGTAGGAAAGCTTAGTTCTTGTTCTGACACTAAAAAGACCAACTGAATCTCCTTTGCTAGCTTCACTGGGCTTTGTAAGTCTGTATCTCACAAAATAGACGGTATTTTGTGTAATGTGAAATCCAAATTACTGAGTCAGACAGCCAGTGAGACATTTGCCAAATACAAGGTAAATGTCGTGTATTTTGTTCACATTTTATGTGACAAACCAACACAAAGTCATTTCTTTTGACAAATACAAATTGGAAGATTGCGCGTATATGTATTCAGCCTCATCAACTCTGCTAAAACTGAAGCCTGCAGCGGAGGTTCCACTACCAGCAGGACAACAACCTCAAATCTACAGATATAGCTACAGGGAACTGGTTTAGGTTATGCCATGTTTATGTGTTTGGATGGCCCAGTCAAAGTCCAGTTCTGCAGCCAACTGACTTGAGAACTGTTTTTCAAAGTCACCCTTCACTTGTTTTGATCAGGCTTGCTCATTTTTACTCAAAAACATTAAAACTACATATATTTTTCACTTCACAATCATGCACTTTATCACATATATATATCATAATATAAGTTTGTACTTGTGAAAGGCAAATTACCCAATTTAAATTTCCTTTATATTTTTCTTTCTTTCGTTGGTTTTAGCTTTCTAAACCACCGATGGCGCTAACCGTCAGCTAATACAAACCATACTAATGATTCAAACTATGCAAACCAGCAGCAAGCTGCAACTTTCATGAGCCTGACAGTCACATAAAACTCTTTTCATTTTCAAAAACAGCTCACATTTCAATTTTTTATTTTGTCACATCATAAAAACTGTGTTGTTTCCAGTCACTATCAAGAAGCATGCTAACGGCTAGCTTAGCAACATAATTTGACGGTTCTGTAACATTTTAACAAGTAAGTTCTAGTAACTCTGATGCTGGCTGTTTTGGCTCACATTTATAACATTACATAACAGTACATCTGTAGTTTTGCTTTTGTGTTTTCACTTAACATTTTATATCGTGTTGCATTGTGTTTACTTACTTGTATTGATCATTTTTGCATATTCTTCATAATCGCATATTTTGTTTTAGTCATTTTTGGTTAGTTTTAAGAACTCATTGCCCTCTCTTAAAAAATCTTTATGATGACTTTAATTTTACTCTCAAGAATTAATTTTACAGTTTGCACAGCCCGCTCATTTTTACGGCATCCATAATGTGCTACTGCTAAGAACTTTAGTAATTGCCATGCCGGTTACTGCTTACTTTATGCTGTGTTAAGAAGAGGTGTTCGCCCACACTGGGAAAGGGCCTGAAGGGTCAATTTTCCTGTAAAGATCAGCTGCTGGCAGTTTTTTTTTTTTTTTTTCCAAGCCAGCACAAAAGAGAGAATCCACTCATAATGTGGAGACCACATCATTGTCACAGCCGTTGTGTCCTTGGGCAAGACACCTCACCCGTGTTGGCTGCTGGTGGTGGTCAGAGGGCCCAGTGGCCCCAGCGCATGGCTGCCTTCCACCAGTCTGCCCCAGGGCAGCTGTGGCTACAATGTAGCAGCTAACCACCATCAGTCTGTGAATGTGTAAAACACTTCAGGGTCCTCTGGACTAGACAAAGTGTAATAAAACACAGAGTACCATTTTTGTTTTATTATTCACTGTTTAATAGGTAATAATTGCATTGATAGCAATGTACTACTCTTATTTTGTTTGGTTGTTATGGGTCACTTATACCAAATCAAGTTCTGAGTCATCCTTAACCTTTTATTAATTTTCAAACTCAGCTTAGGGATGCTATTTATATTCATTCTCAGTAAAATGATATTTAGTTTGTCAGTTCCTCTGGACACTAAGCAGGTCATAGATATGTGATGGGGAGAAAAACAGCTTGGTTCACTTCGACAGAGTTTACCCTGGGAGAAAATTGGTTTTCAAAAATATTTTCCTAGTATCAAGGAACATCTGGGCTCTGAACAAAAGGCCACGTTCACTGGAGAGCAGCTCAATCGTAAATGTTTTCTATCGGGCAACATAATAATAGCCCTGGTTCTCTGTCTGTGCTCTGTGCGTGATCTCAGGTGCACAATACCAAGATTTGACATCAGTAGAGGGTATAAATGTCTGCCTCTCATTCCAGGGATTGGATATTTATTTTTTTACAGATCTACTGTTACACTGTTAGAGTGATGGCTAAAAGCTTATCGTCTCTCTGTATGGTCTCTGAGATTTTTTTTAATACCAGTTACATCCAATCCCAACATTTCCAGACTTTCTGAAAAGCTAAACACTTGCCTTGCTTTAAATTCAGACACAATGGATATTTATTACCCTTATTCCTCTCACACACACACAAACACGCACACACACGCACAAAAAAAACCCTCAAGTTTTGACTGACAGTGAGATTTTTAGCAGGGACATGGGAGCTGATAACACTGGTGCCAGGACATATCTGAATAATTCAGCAGTGATTACAGTGGATACCTTCCCTCTAATCAGTCAGAAAACCTCCCAAAATGCTCCACTGTCTGCCTCCGTCTCAGTTTTCCACACCGGAGCATAATTGGTTATTTCTACACATTGTGTCAGTTGCATCAAGTTTTTTTTAGACAGAATTGCTCTCCACTAAACGCCAAACCTGGCCACGGGCAACTTTCTTGATTAATGCTGGCAATGACAAGGAAGTGTCTGCCTGAAACCCAACATGTTCTTAGCAAGTACCGACAAAGACATATGTGTTCCTGGGCTGTATATATTTCTGGCCTCCTTTCAGATGCCCCTTCACTTAAGTTGATTTTATTATATATATCTATATATATATATATATATATATATATATATATATATATATATAAA
>CAEFZX010023886.1:0-38999 GCA_903066825.1 Alfaro cultratus | reverse complement strand
TCTCAGTTAAACATTTATTTAAGTGCATTATGGATAAGAACTGATCACAGTGATTGTACAATGTTGCAAAAACATTTATTCACAGTTTTAGGAACTTAAAAACACTGTCCTGCATGACAAAATACATCAAACAGATAAAAATTAAGAAATTATTTAAAATCAATTTTCTACATCTGGGAAGAAATTTGAACAAATTATCTGGCTTCACACATTTTAAATCTTAAGTGTCAGCTGTTTTAAACAGACATTGGATTAAGTACATTTGTCACCTTTCTTGTTGATGCGTAAAATGCATACATATAGAAAAACTTAAATAACGTATTGCATGCATGAGAAATATTTTACTCAACAAAACTCTTGTTGTAAATCTTACTGACTAGCACTAACTTTAACATAATTAATTCAGCAAACATTCAAAGCTGATATTTGCAACAGTGCAACGTATGATTTAGTTTTACTCAGTATTAGTAGTCATGTGGGGATTTATATTTACTCGGTAAGCTTCGTCAGCCTTCAGCATGCAGTTCTTGACGAACTCTCCCATGCTAATGCTATCTGGCTAGCTGTTAGGTAGCTGGCTTTCACCGCAGCATCACTGGCCTCTCGACTCCGGGTGAAAACCGATTGCTGTTTCCTCAGACCCGTCAACATTTCATTTATCTTCTGTTTTCTCAGTTCTCCGTGCAAGTGCTTGTATTTTTCGCCATGCTGAGTTTCATAGTGGCGCCGAATATTGTATTCCTTAAGCACCGAAACCTGCTGCAGGCACACCAGGCACACGGGTTTTCCATTCACCTCCGTGAACAAATAAGATGTCAATTTTTCTTGAAAAATCCAACACACTGTCTCTACTTTTCTCTTTTTTGACAAACACGTTTCGTTGATGAGGTTGCCAGGGCCAAAATAAAAAGCTGGTAAAGCGATAGAATCAAAGCCGTTTACAGAACTTGAAGCTCAGTGCTGCCATCTGCTGTTAGTTCCGATGCAGTGCTGCATCCTGTTGTCTGCTCTGAATAAAACACAGCGCCCCCCGTGGACAATATAGGAACTGCAGATTTTCAATTAAACGAAGTACGCGTTTTTTTCCCCCAATAATCAGTGTTGAATAATGATAATGCATTTAGCCCCCGGGCCGGACTAAATCGTTCGGCGGGCCGGTTCCGGCCCGCGGGCCGTACGTTTGACACCCCTGCTCTAATGTTTTAATGTGCGCTTTGTCTGGTGGTAAAAAATAAGAAGTTTGGTTGAGACTGTTCAAAATAGAAAAAGTGGATTAATCAATTTACAATCAAGTAATCTGGTTTGTTGGTCTTTGTTTTTTGTTGTTAATGTCTGTTATTTTCTCAAAGCGCAACGGCGGCCTATTTGGGAATCACGTTAACCACATTGGCATGGATCATCCCCAGCCCACTACCGTCACGCAGCGCCCCCTACAGATCCTGCCCATCTACTGCACTCCCTCTGCCGCGTCCCCTCAGATTTGCAGGAGAGCCAGCAGCAGCGACAAGGAAGGAGAGACGGAGATGAACTCCTCACCCATCCACTACAACCATCATCATTCCCCTCATCTGTACGATTACCCTCACTGTAACTCCACCTCCCCTCAGTCCCCAATACCCTCCAACGCCAACCTCAACAACGCCAACGTGCCCTCGCTTCTCTCGATGTCCTCTGGGAGGCAGCAGACGTGTTTATTGCAGAGATGTCGCCCGTCTTCAGCAAGAAATAAGTCTTCAACGTCTTACAGCAGGGGACTGCACAACAAGCAGTGGAAGTCCCACTCAACAAGGTGGGTTACAGACACAGCATTATGTTTTAGTTGACCTGTATTCACAACTTTGGTCAAAATAGTAGCAGGCCAACATCATTGTTAAGTTTTAGAAAACTATTATTTTGATCTCAATTGAAAAATACATCTAAGAGGTAAAATATTACGACCGGTTAAGTGAATTCTTCTGATCGTGCAATCGTCAAGGTACCTACCAAAGACGGATTGCAGTTCTTGTGTAAAAATCCAGAGTTTAATCTGTTGGAAAAAATTTTAAACTTTCACATTTTCTCTTGTTTCCATGCTCTGCTTATACCAATCTTCTCTGCCTGAATCGCCTCGTCCTTCTTTATATGGATCAGGACGCGCTACTATGAGGCCTACATTAGGTATGTAACCAATGCAGCCACTGAAATGACATACAACTTACAGCTTCACAACTTTTGATGCCAAATCTGTTCTGGTTCAATTTGGAGTCATACTGATAAAATTTGACATCTTTGCTCTCAATAGTCTGGTAAAAACTCGCCTCTTGCTCTACAATATTTGCTTTGTGCAGAGTGGCTGCAAGCCAGAATGTTTTTTGCCATTGGCAAGGCTTCTCTCAAGCTAGATGAAAGATTCTAAGAAACATTAATCAAATAACAAACTGGGTCCAGTGCAATGAGTGGAATTTAAAATAACCAAAATTACAATACGTCTGTGTGATTTTGCTAACAGGTCAAAAAATGGCGGAGCGCTTCACCCGACCATTCGCAGAGAGGAGCCAGGTGGCAGGGACAGCGATGAAGAGCGGGCGTCTGGGGAATACTTCAGTGGGGAGGAATTTCACGAAGACGACATCATGCTTACCAAGGACAGGTTATCCAAGTCGGACTTCCATGACGCTGCAGACGGAGATTTGGACCCTTTCAGGGACGACTGTGAGTCTGAAGGTTACTGTGACGACGACAAGCAGCCTATATGCCAGGATGACCGGCGGTCGCCCAGGAGATGGTTTCTACCATCCCCCCAAGGTTCAGCTGCTTTCTTTTTAATATTGCTTTTATCATTAAGTTGAGTGATTGAAATTTTTTAGATCTGCAAATACTTAAACATTTGACTCAAAGTACCTTAATATTATAGAATTTATATCTTTTTAAAATAATTTATAGTAAATTGCAGTGCATATGTTATATTTGATTTGACTATTCTGTGTATAAAATTTTAAGTGTTTCCTCTTTTTCATTTGACATTATAAAATAAATATGTTTTTTGACTATGTCAGCCTCAGAAACTCTGAGTTTGAAAGAGTTTCACTTCTTGCTTCCTCTAAGCCTGCAACACACCAACATTCAGCTTTGAGTGTCTTCGCAGAAGAAGTAGCATAGATGAAGCTCCTCCATCTCCATCATGCACAGCTCTTCCACTGCACCTGATGCAGCAGCAGGTACACCTACGCCTGTAGTGTGAGGAGTTGGAAACGAGTGAAATGTGGCTGATGCCCCTATAGAAACCTGTTTCGTCTCCTCTCTCCCGTTCAGGTGATGGCAGTAGCCGGTCTGGACGCCACCAGGATCACTCGTCTGTCTCCCACCAGGTCGCTACGCTCGTGGGCCACGCCTCCCGCCTCCCCCATCAGCCGTGACTGCAGCCCCTGCTACACCCCACTCATACAGGTCTGATCGACCGTCTGCATTGCTGTAGAAATGGAATGTTAAAATCAGGGGGTCCACACACGTCTTTTTCATCTCATGCATGGAATTTCCTGTCAGACTTGTGTCATCATCCATATTGCGTTCTGTGATTTGAGGTGGATGAGGCTGCCAGTATTTAGCTGCTAATGTACCCTTGCTAGAAAGCTAGCTTTTTTCCGTCTATCGTGAATTTTTGTATAGAGCCGTATGCAGTGTGAGAATCACAAACGGCGCTGCCAAGAGCCACAAACAAACCCAGGAAATTCAAAATTTTTTGCTATGCATGACCAGTCCCTGGGTTTGTAGTTCTATTAGGTCTTAAATTAAATTTAAGATGGCATTAAAAAGTCTTTAAAAGTCTTAAATTTGACATACTAAACCTGTAGATACCCTGAAAACAATGTCTTAAAATCAGCCAAGGAACATATGAGTTTTAGAAATTCAAAATGTGCGTGGATTTATAAATTTAAACTGTAACAAAAGCTGATCACTTCTTTATTCATACATTGAAACCAAATAATATTATTAACTTATGTTTTCGGCTGTTGTTAAAAGAAAAACCCAATCCCTGCTGTAGCCTCGCGGTTTTCGTAAAGGCTGTAATGTGTGTAATGTGTGTGTTCAGGTGGACTGGCGCAGTACTGGCAGTGTGGGCAGCATCCCTGGGGCTGTGAAGAGGAGTTCTTGGTACACCGACTGCCAGGGCGGCCTGCCCAGCCGCAGCCACTCACCGTCACGGCTGCAGCTACCCTCAGAAAGCTGCTCACACTTCCTGCAAAACAGAGGCAGCGCTAGCAGTCTGGTGGAGGCTGTGAGTAAATCAGTAACTTGATGTCGCTTCGGGTCAGGTCAGCAGGCGACTTGAAAAGACACTTTCCCTATAGTGAAGGACAGTGGCCTTTCTTGAGTTGATTGAAAAATGGATGGAGCTAAATTCATGACCATGCTGGAAAAAAATCTATCAAAGTCTAAAATCTATCAGTCTGGTCCACCTTCCAGCATGACAGAAATCTACACATCCAACCAGGTTGACAAAAGGCATAAAACAATATCCATGTGTTAGAATGGCCCAGTCAAATCTCATACCTACGTATAGATTATAAAATGACTAAAAATGTAAGTTTGGACCATGTAGTTATGAAAACTTATAGTTTTATTTTCTATCTACATCCACAAGCAGAGTTACTATCATCATCCAGTCATGGTTTAATCATTACTGAAGGATAATTTATTACATAAAACGGCAAAAATGGCTGCTGTTTCTTATGAGTTTCTCACCTTTGCATTCTGTCCATCTAACAATCAGTTGTCGTCCTCAGTAATCTTGAAAATTCAGCTATTTAATTAGTTCCACCATTTTGGTTCACCTTAGCTGCTTTCACACATTCTTGCCTTCTGGTCTGATTTCTTTTTTTTTTATCTGTCTTTTAATATTATTATCATGAGCTTCTGTTTCTCTCGCATCCTTCTCAGGTCCTGATCTCTGAAGGTCTCGGGAAATACGCCAGGGACCCCAAGTTTGTGACGGCGGCCAAACACGAGATCGCAGACGCCTGCGAGATAACAATCGACGAGATGGAGAGCGCTGCCAGCAATCTGCTGAACGGCAGCATGGGTAACGGCGACGTGGCAGGGACGGAAAGCGTCAGCTCAGACTCGCGACTCGCCGACGCGCACCAGAGGGACTACAGCGACGAGGAGCAGTACGTGGCTGTGAAGTGTGAAGAGGACCTAACGGACGAGATGATATGCATCACTTCTCTATAGCAGCGACTCACAGCGGACTCTGTCTAGTTTTATTTAACGTATGGGAATGTCTCAGCAGGCCCTGCGGAGAACAGAAAATTAGAAACAGGGATAAACGTGAGAGCAAAAGTGCCTTGTTTTATTTTTCTGCTTAGTAGATTGCAGCTAAAGTTATAGAGAAACAAAAACAAAAAAACTAATCCTGCTGTAATTGAAATCAGGAGACATGAATCTAGACACCAGCTTCCCAGAAGGCAGGCCAGTCGTTAAAACTTGTTTTCTATTTTCCCAATTGACATCAGTTGAATAAAACTTTAAAACATTTGGTTTTAGATTCTGATATAACTCGGCTTTAGTGAGGATTACAGAAGGCCGTAAATCACATTGTTTACTACATGAAGAGCCAACACAACAAAAACAAATGTGCCACCACTCACCACCTGCACACACAAGCAGGAAAATGAAATAGACTTCTATTCTATTGTTGAGTAAATAGTTTTAGATGGATAAGCTTTTCTAAATCTATCTGCCTGGTTCGCAGTT
The DNA here is from genome assembly GCA_903066825.1 of Alfaro cultratus. Lineage (NCBI taxonomy): Eukaryota > Metazoa > Chordata > Actinopteri > Cyprinodontiformes > Poeciliidae > Alfaro > Alfaro cultratus. The sequence goes on along the minus strand of CAEFZX010023886.1, from coordinate 33,266 downwards.
TAGATGTCAAAAACTGATTGGGCCTTTGGTTTTCCAAGGATTCCTGCAATTAGTTGCGTTTTATGTGTATAAAATGTGTGATTTTACCCCTTATTGGTCAGGATTGATGAAAACATATATTTTTGTTTGCTTATCTGAATTAGATGGAAACAAAGCAGGAGCAGCTGAGACGGTGCTTTGTAAAAGCAGCCACGCCTCTTTCGCCTTTTCCACATTTGGTCACATTAGAACCACATACCTCAGTGTAGTTTACTGTGATTTCATTTGATAGACCAACAAAACCATGCATATTTGGGAACAGGAAGGAATAAAATACATTTGTTTTTGTCATTTACAAGTATGTTGTGCATTCGATTTCCACCCCTTTTACATTGACACCCGAAATAAAATCAAGTAAAACAGGTTGCCTCCAGAAGTCAGTTAATGGGTCGACCAATTGTGGAAAATATGTCAAGCACTGTTAGGTGAAAATCAGTCAGGTTTATATCTTGCGCAAAATGAGACAATCGCTAATGAGCAGGTCAGAGTCAAGTCTCTGACCTGTAGCATATTTATGTGCTACAATGACGTAAGGCAGTAGAAACCGCAGCATGGAAAAAAAATCCTGAGGAGGATATGAATGAAACCGTCTCGATCTTTGCACAACTGAAAGTCATTACTCTGGGGAAAGACTTCAGTGTGTTGGCACAAATTTCCCTCTGACAGAGACATATCCATGTTCAGAGTTTCTCTCTATCCAGTATAAATGAGCTTGAGGTATCTTGCAGATAAAGACAAAAGGCGTATTTTGGTTTCTATACGTACAAACTCGACAGAAGCAAGCCGCAGCTGTATTTACAGCAGAAACAGATTCTCCAGAATGTTGGCTTCACAGTTTTTATTCATTATTATGAATGAAAACTTAATATCCCTGTAAGGCTGTGGTTGTAATGTGACAAATTGTGAAAAGGTTCAAGGGGCATGTATGCTTTTGCAAAGGACTCTATATTCAAATCAAGCTGCTGAGGGTTAAAAGTTCAGGGTTAAATGTTCTCTTTTATTTTTTATTTGAAGAGGAAATTACATATCAATAATTAAAGACTTTGTCCTCAGGCATATCCTTCCACTCTATGTGCTTTCCTGCCTGACCTTTATACTGATTTGTGTTGAAAACCAAACAAAAAAATCATAAAACAGTTTAAGAAAACTGCTTTCGATGTCTCCTGCATGTTAAAATATGCAATTTGTCACTTTCCCAGAAATCATCCCAAAAAGATGGAGTTGAGTTTATTATGAGAAAAGGCTTAAATGTAAACCATTTTACCAGATCTTGAGGCATGCGACTCTTTTACTTTCACCTATTTTTAACGGGAAACAATTCAGGATCTCCTCCGCAGCTGCAAGAGTTTTACTTCAACGCCGTTTCACACACTGTAACTTTTTTTTAATCAGCAGTCAGATTGTTGACCAGCTGTGAAATCGGGTGGAACAGCTCTCACATGTGATGAAGGACACGTATAACAAAGCTCCATGTTGAACATTTTCTGGGGGTGAGCTCATCCATCTATCTCAGCCCTGGCATGTTTTCTGTAAAGCTTTTTCCTAAAGGCAGTTTCACAAACAAATGCATCTGTGAAGAGAGACCACACAGCTCCAGGATGATGTGAGGCTCAGCTTTCTGAGTATTTGCTCCAACTTCGGCCAGCATGTCCCGCCAAACGCACCACCAAACTATAATAACTTCAGGTCAACTTGCGGATATCAGCTCTGGGCTGTGGAACGGCAATGTGTGCAATCAAAGGGCTTCTTTACTGATACGACCAAAACAAAGGGATTGCTGTGTGCAGCTACACATACTTCACACACATACGTAAACAATAGGGACTTACGTATTTTATAACCACATTAAAATTGAAACTAATTATAAAAGTATTTGGCAGGATTAGGATATGATTTTGTTTTTCCTACGATCGGATAGCAATAATGGGGGAAAACAACACAGAAACAGTTGAGATTAAAAAGTAACTCAATATTTAGTGACCTCACCTGGTCCACATGTTTCAGGTAAAACCTCAGATGAAAGCAACACGTCACAATAAAACTTATCTAACAAAAACTTTTATCGTGCTGCAAATGTCAGTGTGAAACAAATAGGATGACATGTAGCTGTAATAACTTGTATTTCTGTATCTTCTTTTTAAGCTGTTTTATAGGAGTTTTGGCCACTTTCCATTATATGATTAATTAAGCCCATCAATATTTGCAGAAATCAAATTATGCAATAACTTTTATAAGGTCCTGAAAGCATTTCAATCAACTTGAGGTCCGGACTTTGACTTATCCATTTATACTCATTGAGTCATTGGAATCATCCTCCTGATTGCCTCACCTTTTTATGGTGTTAACATGTTTAATTGTATTCAGAATAATCCAAGATTTAGCAGTGACTTTAGTAACCAAGAACTCAGGCTACAAAAATTCCCAAATCATTACCCTTACACCACTATGCCTGATAGTGGGAACGTTTTAATGTTACCATTGAATATTAAAACATCTTTCTACAAAAAGACATTTTTAAAGCAACTTTACTTACCTAAGATACAATATTGAGTTCTTTTAAGTACAAAAATAGTCCCTTATTAAATGATTGGGTAGAAACTACAACTTATTCATGAGGACCGGCTGATGTCTTTCATTTTTTAGGATTATGTTAACACATTCTTGAACAGTACAGACAAGCAAACTGTTTGGAAAAACAAATATTGTGTCATTGCTTATCTGAGGTTGGAAAGATGCAATAAGAGTTTGAAGACCGTGAGTCAGAGTTGGTATTGAACCAACAGAAAAATAACCCTGACATTTGAAAGCTTAAGTTTCTGGCGAAACCGAAATTAAGGGTAAAAGGTAAACATTTACTCAAATAGCTGCATTTCATTCATTCTCTTTCCAAACCTGTCCTACAGTAGTGAGGTGTCTTGGGTTACCAGCCTATCACAGGACATTAGCAGCTGTTTTGTACCAAACATCTACTTTATCCAGTTTTTTAATCAATGGCTGCTTCTAGAAATAACTTTATAATAAAACCAAAATATTAGCCGACGCTGCATGATGCTGCCACAGTCCAATAGTCAAATGTCATCCACTTACAGAAGAACACAATTTATAGTACAGGTATCTGAATACATCAACAATTTAGTCTTATCAGGAGATAAAGTGACAACACAAGGCTTGGTTGTGCAACTCAGCTTTATTTTTTCTACTTTGCCACTGCTTTACAGAAGTCTGTAAAAGGTTGTAAAAAAACAAACAATTTCTATAGTGTTTGTAAGAACTGACTTGAAGATTTCTGCTTTCTACCTATTTGTGTATAAAACACTCTAAAAGTTGTCTTTATTTACTTTGTAGCATAATAATTAGTACCTTCTAGATTTTGTACCAACAGAAGCAACATCCTTGTTTTGTACATTTGAATTTTTTGCCTGAAATGACGATGCACCTGCTGATTTTTGTAATAATTGCTAAATAAAGAGGACGAGGTCAGGACGGCTTGTTGACAATCAATGCAGAAAAAAAATAAAGAAAAGCTTTGATATATTAACATAAAATATCCTTTTCTGATTCACATGTTTATTCCTTCATAAAAAAATGAAAAAGATGATTAATGCATCATTGCACAACAGTGAATTATAGTGTAAACAATAGCTGTCACAGTACGCATTATTAACAAAGAAACACAATTTAACACAGTTAAGGTCATTGTAGAAAATACGGCCCATTGTAGCTTATAATACGGATTAATTGACTTCATTCATACTTAATATATTAGTGAAGACATAAATAAAAATCACAACAAATATGCATCAACTTCAATCACAAATTCTTTGATACCAACACTGACAACAATATAATAACCATAAAGGCACTATTTCTTTTATTATATTTATGTTATTTAAAAACCTTAATTTTCCTTATCAGTCATTTATAAATTTTAACAAGATAATCTACATAATGATTCATAAAAACAATACAAAAAATGTATTTTATTTAATGTATACTTGGGATTTTTACGTTTTTAGTGCAGAGAAACAAGGTGTATTTCAACATAATTCGCCATGTTTGATATTTAGCTGTTAATATTACTGCATAGTTTGAAAACATCTTAGGTTAAGCCTGAGACATTTGGGAACAAAAAAACTACACAAGTCTACCGGTCACTCAACAGTCAGTCGAGGTAAACCAACAATAACAAACACTCAACATGAATGTGCAGATAAGTGCTCTGCATGTTGCGCAATGGTCCGTAGCAAGTCAAGGAGAACCGCTGCTTTAAAGGACAAATGATGCATTTTAGATATTGGAAACTATGAAAAGCATTAAATCGCAAATGAGATTTCCATTGCTTTCCAAAGTGGATCAGGAATGTCAACACATTATCCTGAAACATAAAAAGGACCTTTTTAGTCATGATCAGTAAAACAGGCACAACCATTATGAAAATCTCTCAAGGCAATCACAAAGGAAATATCTTTTTCCGACCTGAAATACGAATGTGGAATGGATGCGTTTCCACTTTTTGAAGACTCAGAAAAACAACGTAGTCGGCATTTTTGCTGCAGTGCAGGAAATGTGAGCGAACTCTACGGAGGCAAACAGCGTTCTCCTCATCCACGTAAAGCAGTTTCGACTTTTCCCCAGGGTCACGAAGCAGGGCCACAAAGTTGACTCAAACTCAAGAAAACAACTGAAAGCTGATGGATAAACATCCAACACAGCTCAAACTTTGGTTTTTCTATATACAGCCAGCAGTCGACAGCCAGACCACAGAGGTGATTTAAGTGCAGAAAGTTTACAGAGTGAGTTAAGTAGCTGTAGTCCTAAATATAGATAATTTATGCTAATCTCCCCTGGATGTTCCATGATATGTGCTGCATTACGGTGGAGTAACTTGTTAGGGCCAAATAACATTTGAGAAAATTAACTGCAGTCAGCCTGCAGTCATTTACTTTCTAGAGTGTGCTTGTTGGGACAGGCAGTGACCTTACTGCAGCGTAGGTGAACTCCTGAACAGTAGGACACAAACTGACTACATGGGGAAAAAGTGAGACTTGTATGACATAAATCTTCACTTTTTAACTCAAATTGGAGCTAGAGCGTTACACTTCCCTACTTTTGTCTTGGATGCATATTATGGCTTGTATTAATGCAACAGTTCTGTGCTCTAAAAGTATCAACACTACTCTTCTGTACCTTTCAGCTGCATTTTCTTCAATTTTTTCCCCACATATATTTTTTTATTTTTGAAATTAAATGAACTATTAAGAACAAAAAGAAGAACAGAGCCTTGAGAGCAAATTTGTTGTGAGGAAGCGGTATAAAAATGCGTTGAAATGAATTGAACACAATTGAGAAGGAAAATATGTAAAAATGGTATTTGCCTTTTAACTGCTTCTTTGCCTTAAAATGCAACAGCTTCAATCTAGAAAGAAAAAAAAACCTTGTACATTAGTGTAAACAGATCTGCTAGTGTTAGAGACTGAAAAAGGAAGTTATTTTGCTGACAAAATCTTAAGTTGCTTCCTTTTTCACTTTTCTATATGTTTTAAAGCTTTTTTTTTTTTTTGGTTAAAAAAGATTATGTCTTCACGACTTATGCCAGAAAACAAGTGTCGCCCCAGCTTTTCTCAAAAAAAAAAATGCTGATGTAGGCAGCCTTGCAGGCCAATCTAATCAGCATGAATCTTTTTCTAAACACAAAAGCAACCGTGCAAGCACAATGGCAAATGTCTACTAAAAACGTCCCTTTTTTGAGATAAGGTTAACTCGAACAAAAACTAAGCAGCGATTGCCTTCCTGGTAACTTGATGAGTGTGCAAATAGACCTATGAAAATGAGCAGCTGCAGGTTTGCAGGAAGGAAGCTGATCGGTAGACAAGAGAGAAGACAGAACCTTGCACTTTAGCTGAACCTCCATAACAGAGAGGCATTAAATCATAATTAACGTGACAATAATATTTCAAGCTGAACCAAATGGCTTAGAGTCTGATTTTTGTTTTGTTAGTGTTTCACATGTTGCTCTATAATACTTAAAACAATTCAAGCTGTGGATACAGTGAAGTTGAGATGAACCATGTTGTTGGTGCAAACAGCATTCCCCTTACGCCCTCATGTACTAGTAGATTAAAACAAAAACACTGAGCAAGTGTTCAGTTGATAAGGCTCTTCCAGGTACTGTTTAGATTCTGCAAAGAGCAATTTGCATTTACTGCACAGCTGCTATGCGGCAGGCTGTAATAATGTCTACTTTTAGAATGATGTATGATGTCTCAGTGTGTTGGTCCCAACCGACAGACTGTCTGCATATGCTAAATCCTTCACAAAGGGTTATTTGTGGAGTTCAAAAAGAGTGTAAGCGAATCAAAGGTTAAACAAAACTAAGTCACACTTTTTGTTGATTAAATTTCCTTCTGCTCCCACCTCAGAGATCGTTATAGTTAAATCACCGAATCGGCCGATCATCTCTGCGTTTCTAGCGTCGGGGGCTGGTACACGGGAACCCCGGGGTCCACCAGAGGAGGCCGACCTCTGATCATGTCGGCTGCCTTCTCCGCCATCATGATCGTAGGGGCGTTCAGGTTCCCGCTCACGATGCTGGGCATGATGGAAGCGTCGACTACCCGCAGTCGCTCCAGACCCAGGACGCGTGCGCTCGAGTCCACCACCGCCGTCGGATCGGAGGCGGACCCCATTTTGCAGGTGCAGGAGGGATGGTAGGCGCTGTCGGCCTTCTGGCGGACGAAAGCGTCGATGTCGGCATCCGACTGGACCTGGAGACTGGGCTGGACCTCGGGACCGCGGAACTGGTCGAAGGCACTCTGAGCGAAAATTTCTCTGGACAGTTTGACGCACTCCCTGAATTCCCACACATCAATATCTGCAAAGATCAGATAGAAAACACACACGATTCTGTTTTATCTTCTGCTCTATTTCAGTCAAGCAAACCTCTTCGGTTCTTACCAGTGGAGAGATAGTTTGGCTGGAGAATTGGGTGATCCGTGGGATTGGGACTTTTCAGCTTCATCCAGCCAATGCTAGTACTTCTCATTGGTCCAACATGAACCTAGGACATGAGAACACTCATTATTTTTGAAGACTTTCACTCTTTTAGAGATGTTGGCAGGACAGCAGAGGCTCCAGCAGATTAAGCTTAATAAATAATTTACTCATATAAAAACCAGCCAATTAAGAAAATAGGACTTCACAACAATGGTAAGCGATACTGGGATTTTTGGTACCAAGTAAATAAATGGCTAGTGTAGCAAGTAGTACCAATACTTATTGTCTTGAAATGTCATGAACATTTAATAATTTTGTGATTTGATTTTGGCTAATTGGATTATGTTAATGATATTATAAGGGATATAAATTTTAGGAAAATTTGTATTTTTTTTAATCAACTAACAACAACATAAAGTAATGTAGCAGTATAGAGTTAAAATAATTCTCATAGTACCTTTTACTACACAATTCTTTAAGAAGAAAGTCGGATAAAAGCCAACAGTATGATATGAATACACTAATGTCGACAACACAACAAAAATACTATTCATTTCATAGGAGCATTTTTCATAAAGCTCTTAAGAAAGTATTTTTTGAGTCACCTTTGTTGGTCCTGTCCCGTCGAGAACAGATGTTTTTATTTTAGGAACAGCAACATATTTACTTTTGTTACACTTCTTGTCTGAGTTACTGTGCGATGGTGCTGTTATCTAAGGACCTGAGAGTCAAACTTTGATCATATCTCTGATGTCTAACATTTGCCATGTCCCTGGATCCAAAGTTTTTAATCTTGTGTCCAGGTAGGGGCTGCTACTGAGACCCCAAAAGGCTTCAATGCCTCTGAATCGGTGCTGGGACTCTACTAACAGCACACCTGCTAGCTTGCTGCCTTGGAGCCTTAAGAGATGAAGTCAAACTTCCAAGTAATGTTACCATCAGGGAGATCACCTTTGAGACATACAAATGTTTTTTTCAGATTATATCTCTCTTGCTGCTTCTTCAAATGGTCTCAAGGTGTCAAGGGAGAGCCCCACCACTGACCACGAAAAGTGAGCTGTACCCAAAAAGGCAAAGTATAACTGTTTCCTTTTTCTCAATTGTCTCTTAAACTAGTAGAATACACAGTTCCACTGTGCTTCAACTGATTGGATGAGTTTGTGCTCTGGAAACTTACAACGGTTCTGGACGTGCAAAGCATGGATAACGTGACGACCTACTTTGCGCACGGCTGCAACCATGTTGGCACCAATATCTGAGACAACTGCCTGTTGTAACTGTACCGTTGTATGTAACTGTATGTAACCTCTATAGGAATACCATTTTTCCTTTAATTAACACTAAAAGATGACCATATTCATCCTATATTCATATTTTAAGTTTGTGGTGCATATAATATCTTTGAGTTCCAGTATGATTTTATTCAGCTGCCTGAATAGATGGTAATAGTTTAATCAGTCTGCATCTCTGATCAACTTTTACCAACGTTTTCTGTATCTTGGAGTTCACTAAAGGATGAACTGCTTTGATATGTTTATGTAAATTTGTGGTGTTACCATAGTGATAAATTCTCTCTTCTGCAAAGCAGGGAGCGTGAGGAGCAAAGTGAGCCTGCATGATCGAGGAGCCGAGGGGCGCGGGAGGACGCGCCGTCTGCACTGAGTGTTGGAGAGAAGCTGCACTTATGAGGAAATTAAACAAGTTGTATTTGAAAGAGAGCAGATGTTTTTAGTATAAACATTACAAAGGTATGACGTCTTGGAATCATACTAAAAAAGTAAGCTTTTGATGTTTGGCATTGGCATGAACTCTGGGGAAATTTCTGAAATTTGCAGGACATTTGGAACTTGTAGAATACAAGTATTGACCCAATACCAGTGCTCACCTTGGTATCTTTTTGAATCAATGCACCGAGCCCTACTTAAACAACTTTACCCATTTTAGGTAGTTTCACACTGTAGAATTAGTTTTTTTTATAAGTCTCCTCTTAAATGATCCATCTGCAGGGAAAGACGGAGTTAACCCACAGCTATTTTCCTTTGTGTAAGGCTCTTATTTCCTGGCAGGTTCAATTCTCTGGAAGAGAGAATCGGTTCCCCAGAAATTTCTGTGAAGAGCCAGGTTTGTGATTTTAATGCGTCTTTCCATGGAACAGTAAGGGGAACTCCATATGTACTCCTTTGTCTCTTCAACCTCTTGTTAGCATAAAGTTTATTAATAGCAGTCTAAATGAAAGTAATGAATAAATTTGGCCGCACGGACTGCCCACAGTCAGGAGGAAGAAAAAGAAAAGAGCTTATTTGTCATTTGTCGCACCTGATACGCTTCTATCTTTGAAGGAACACGGCCGTGGTCAATAACTTGTGAAGGCAGGAAATGAAACTGAATGTCAGGGTGTGTGACGTGAGGTCGACTGCGGATAAACCCTCCGCTCTCCAAGTGGGCTGTAGCTCCGTAGCCTGGGGGAAGAAGGTTGAGACAATCAAAAAAAACAACAAAACAACACACAATCACAAAGCTGATTAAAAAAAGCAAATCTGCCTTCTGTATGTCTGACACAGCTAATGTTCCTAATTACCAAACCACAGAGTGGTTTCCTGCAGTAATCAGTTGTCAATCAGTTCTACGAAATGCATTGAGTAAAAATCGAAGAAAAAAAAAGTTCCTATAAGGAACCCTATTTTCCCTATGTGACTATATATATATATATATATACAGTATATATATAAAACTATATGTATATATAGTTTTATACACATATATATTATTTTGATTTTGTAAAAAAACAAAATATTTACGCAAAATAACAAAAATACTATAATATTGGGAAACAACATAGAACAACGTTTCCCAACCCTGGTCCTCAAGGCACACTGCCCTCATGATTTAGGTGCTTCGCTTCAGCAAGCCTCATTTTAAATGGAGGCTAATTTAGACTTCTGATAAACTTAACATCTGACTCAGGGTTTGTTTCAAGCAGGGGCACGTCTGAAACAGGTGGGACAGTCGGCCTTGACGTGTCGGGAAACACTTCTATAAAATTTATACATTTCACAGGATTATTATGCTCTCACACGTTTTTCTGCAAGGCTTGCAAATTCTTTGTGACATAAAAACACAAAGTAGTGAACCACGCTAATGTGGAAAGAACATGTCAAAATGATGAAGCAGAACTTTTCAAAGCTATTTACAAATAAAAGTTTGAAATGTGTGACCTACATTTGTTTTCACCAGGTCAGGGCGATATGGCTGAAGAACGATGCAAGCATTTCATATCCGTTGTTATCAATAAGTGTTGATTAGAGTTATTTTTTTTTTTTAAATACTTAAAATACTGCCAATGATAATTCTGTTTTATCCATAATTGTCTCTCAAGCGGTTGAGCTGTTTGCTCTCCTCGTTGTTTATTTCTAAGCAGTTATGAGGCACGTTGGCGAAACATGAATCTGCTGATGCACAAGTCACAGTACAGGCTTGCCATAAGCCATATGGAAAACACAGAAACACAATCTGGTCACATGAAGTAGAAATGTAATTTTCAGCCTACATGGAAGGAGGAGAAAGCAAATGCACATAGTTTTTCAGATTCTGATCAGCACAAAATGCTGAAAACCATGCATGATTTTAATTCCACTTCAGCATTAAGAACTACTTGTGTTTCGTCTAACATACAACTGCAATAAAGTGCATGAAGGTTTTGCATAATTGAAATGCGATAAAACAGTAAAAACGTCAGGGGGTATAAATACATTTGCAAGGTGAATTTGGTTACCGGTAAAAAGAGCGAGCCACTCGAGGCCAATCTTGATCATGTGGAAATGTTTCTGCGCCTTGTACAAGGTGATGGGCTGAGTGCACTGCTGCTGGACGTACAGCTCCAAGTGGTCCTGCAGATTATTACCAACGCCTGAACAACAGAGTGAAAAAGACAGAAGCTTCTGCTCAGTTTAATCCAAATCCAATTAAAAAATACTTCAATGAATATAACTGTATTACGTTTTTGCTGAAAGTCAGAATATGCAAGTTTGTTCAAAGAGTTATTATGCAGTTGACAGTGATGACAGTGGACAGAGAGGATTCTCAGTAGTGGTTTGTATTGCGGTGAATCCGAAGAAGCTTCTTATTCATTTATAATACATTCAGTAAAAGGATTCGGAGCATTTCTGCAGTTGGCAGGACTCTAACTTGAAGTCTGAGGAAGCCTGGTAAAAACCAGGCCCGTTGTCCTGTGCTATGTGTCTTGTGTAGAGAGTCTGGGATCTCGACTACTGAGAAACGATTGCTTCCCGTTTTAAATTTCCAATAGTTAATGTTTGCCAGTGACGTATGAAATACGCCAGTTCATAGCTATGAAGCTTACCGGAAATTGTCTGCGCTGTAAACAACCAGCACTTCTCTCCACTACGAAGACAGAAGAGCCCATCCGAACGAGGCAACTGTTAATGTTAATTCAATATGTGGAAGCGAGGCCATCACAGACTGTCTCCGCTGCCATTGATAAAACTAAACTACAGGCAGACTACAATTCTAAAACTGCAGAAAATCAATGTCATCATTCGCCACTTCTCCTTCTGTTCCCTGATTGGTCTGGTACAACATCTAGCAGAGGGAATCCAAGCAAGTGAGAGAAAGCCCAGACTGTTACGTAAGCAACATCTTTTTTGAGTGGAGTTACACAGGAAGGCTATAGCCAGGCTAAGTCGGAGGCGTACACGGTGAAAATGAATGGTGAGAGTAAAATCGCCTGTGGTGCTCCATTTTATCCAACAAAACATTTTAGTCTCGTAGTCTGTAGTTTCTTTGTAAGGTAATCATCAATCCAAGTAATTGTTGAGCCATCTACTTAAAAAAGATTTTCTATCAGAAAAAGAGTAAGACAACAAAATGCTTTTAAAGTTACAGTGGTTGTGCAACAGCTGCCTCCTTCAGGAGTACTAGAACCAGCTACCAAGGCACGAAAAGCTCAACAAGTGATTCGAAATCCCACACACATTAAGATCTAATCTCCAGCATAGAATGCATCCATAGCAATGTCAACAGAGTCTTTAAACTTCACGCACCTGGCAAGTGCTGAATGATAGGAATACCGAGGTCTTTCAATTCATCTGCATTTCCCACACCAGACAGCATGAGAAGCTGAGGGGAATTGATGGCTCCTCCGCTCAAGATCACTTCTTTATCTGCAAACACCTGAACAATAATGGAAAAACTGAGTCTGTGAGCTGTTGTAAAGGAGAAAGGCATGAAAAATGGTAACAATGATTTTAAAAAAAATACATCTTTAACCAGTTTTAAATTTTTTTTTTTACTACTGTATTACGTAAGATAGTCGTGCTTCTTACTCTCTTTTTCTCTCCGTTCTGCACGTACTCCACCCCCACAGCACGCTTGCCTTCAAACAAGATCTTGGTGGTCATGCAGTGCACCTCGGTCTTCAGATTGGGCCGACCCAGTGCAGGTCTGAGGTAGGCGCTGGCAGTGCTCCATCTCTTCCCTGGAAACATGTGTTTATTCGGACAAGATTTATTTGTGCAGTAAATCCCTGGAGATTAGTGGAAACCACATTTTCCACCCAGCTCAGCGCTCCATTTTTGAGAAGATACAATCCCCAGTTCTAAAGATTTTGCTTTAACTCTAGATTACAAGTTTGGCTTTCAGTTGTGTGATATTTTCTAACATTTCAGCGTTGGCAATTAAAGCAAAACCTACAAAAGATGAAATATAGGATCATATTTAACATTTTGCAACAATCATGAGGTTTTTTTCTCACTGAGTACACTTTATTTCAGTATTTCAATTCAGTTTTCTGATGATGTTGAAGGTTTTCACAAAATTTATAATCTCGTTAGCATTAGCAAGTTTTCCATCTTACTAATGTGCTAAGGGACTACATAAGCACCATATTGGATGAGGTGTTCAGACATTTGGGGTGATTATTAAATAATCAAGTAATAAAATTACAAAAAATATAGTTATTAGGGTCATTGGTTAGTTAATTAATGCAGCTTCTGTATTAAGCCTAGCCTGATCTCAACACCACCAATGCAGTCTTTAACTCCTCTTTCCATCATTTCTTTTTTATTAAACCTCAAGTGTTTTCCTCTCTGTTTCTGTTACCTTTGTAGACGGTCATGTCCATCCAGCCAACGCCTTCCTGTTGGTATCCATTCATGTCATCAGTGAAGGGGTATCCTGCCTGCTGGCCTGCTTCGATAAAAGCCTTGTGCAGAGGATGGTTGGTCTTTCCTCTGGACACGTGAAGAGGTCCGCTGCCACCTCTGTACCTGCAATACAAAGATGAAAAAACACAATATTACAATATCTCACAAATGCTTAGAAGGTTTCAAACTCCAGCAGGAAGTGTGGGATTATTGTATGAGCACCTCTGCTACAATATGTTCATTAATGTTAGACAATTGTCTTATTAATGTTGATAATAGCAAACATAATATACGTTATGTAGTTCAGACACTCTGTCTGTACTAATGAGGATTCACTCACCTCAGAATGATAATTGCTTTAAGTTGGACATATTTGCTAATTAGTTAAATTAATAGTTTATGCACAGTCCTGGGTCCCTCTATGACTGTGAATAAAGCCCTGTCATTTCAGAGAGTCAGGTGAAAATTAAGAATAGAACTAAACCAAACTGTGACATCACTAAAAATAACCTACTCAGTCCACACTAAATGCTTTATCTCAAGAATAAAGGGCGCATCATAAACAGCACACATAGTTCTTAAGACAGGACGAGACCTGTTGCTTCAGAGAGTCTCACATTTCTTCTCATTTGCACTCCCGTAAAATTTATTTTCAGACACACCAGTAGAGGTGGCAACAGTGTGACCACAGCTTCAGTAAGCAGCGTCTGGAATAAAATGTGAATCGTTATAAAACATGAAGCGGAGTTTCAAATTTCTGTTAGCAAAGACACATTCACACTCTGGACAAATTTCTGTTCATCTTAAAATAGACATAGACAGACTTTGTTGTCATTCAATTAAAGTAACCCTATTACATCTAAAGTGTCCTCATGTACCTAGAATATATGAAATAGACGCAGGAAAACTTGACTTCTAGTGTTGAACTTTCTGAGGGTTTGAAATGTATTGCACTGTATTCATACCATCAGACTGACTACCCTGATGATGTTTTCTAATCCTAGAAAACTAGTGGTATTGTTCAGACTTTTATTGTTCAAACTATTTTCCCATTGCTGGTTCTATGACAGCAAAAATAAATGTTCAATTAATCTCTGCCAATTATGAATAAACACTATTATTTCATACCGTCTACTAGCACAGCTCCAATACTTGATGGAACTTATGTAGTGGAGTCGTCTTTTTGATAAAGGGTAAGTTTTATTTTTAAAGTAGTTTTATGTTTGTGTGGCTTTGATTGTGTAAGGGTAAAGATTTATAGCCAATAAAAGAAAAAAAGATGGACTTTTTTAAATGCATTGTCACTATGTGATAAAAAAAAATCATATCACCCATTTTTAGATTCTGTCAAACTGATGCAAATAAAAAGTAATTTACAAAATAAATAAAGCCATATTTGAACTAAGCACCTGTTTTCTCCCAGTTCATGGCACTGAGCTTTTCTGAAGTAAGGCAGACAATGCTCATAGTCCCATCCCTCTGCACCCTCTCTCTGCCAGCGGTTGTAGTCCTCTGCATGCCCACGGATGTAAACCATGGCATTAAGTGAGGAGGATCCTCCCCAGACTCGACCCCTGGGCCAGTACAGCACCCTGTTGTCCATGTGGGCCTGAGGTAACGTGTGGTAGAACCAGTTATACCTGAGGAGGAGTGAAAAGAAACACAGGACAATTAAAAGAAAATGATCAAATGATCAAAACAAAGGTTTATCAGTCACTGGTGTAAACTGAGGATGATCTAATTGCTTAAATTTATACTCAATCACTGTACTTGTCATCACAGAGGTTATAGGTCAGCGCGGCTGGCATGTGGATCTTCCACGAGAGTCGGGAGCTTCCCAGCCACTTGTCCTTGGGTCCGGCCTCCAACAGACACACGGACTCCTGGGCGTCTTCTGTCAGGCGATTGGCGAGGACGCAACCTGCTGACCCCGCCCCAATAACCACATAGCTATAGGACGGGGTTTTCTGATTGGCTGCAGGTGAGGATGAAGCATTCCGGTGAGAAGCTGAGGTAGTGAAACATCTGCAATAGAGTAGTAGAGGTTAGAAAGAAGTTTTCATTTCTTTTGAAAAAGAGCGTCAAGAAAGCACCTGCTGTCCTTCATGAATCTTCTCCAGGTTACTGTTGCAATTCTCTGGGCTCCTGCTTGGCCCATCATGGCCAAAGTCGGCATTTTGGGGGACGCTTCCTTTATGAACTGTACATTACAATTATGATTATTTAAACTGAAACAGAGTTGAAACATAGGGTGAGGGTTTCTTCAAGTACAGACCTGCCAAACGGAAAAACCAAGTGAAATATAGGCTTTTCCCAACAGTCAGCATTCGTCAGAGGTTAATGAATTCACCTGTTTTCTCTTTAATGCCTATACCTATTATTCTAGTATTAGTACCGGCTAAAATATTGATGCATGACAAACCTCAAGCGTCACACATTTGTGACTAATGCTGAGCAATGGATTTATCATTGTGGTTCTCTTATAGTCCTCATTTTGCCTTTTCTGTCAAACATGTACTGACAATTATTTCACCAGGTGTGATACTGTGTTGCAAACAGGCTGACTCTGCACTACAGTTTACAGCACCTGCAATAAACTGTCTGGTCTTGCAAACATTTAATTGCAGAAAGACGTTGCCAGGTCTGCTTATCCCAAGTATCAGGGAGCTTTAAGCAAGTAAATAGAGAAGCACATTATGCAGTTTTGGACATGTTTCAAGTACAGTAGCTGCCTCCAGTACATTGTGTGAGCCTCCAGTTAGTATTTACTTATTCTGCCAGTAAAGAAAAGAAAATCAGACTTTGACGTCTTGTAGGATTACTTTGTCTGGGCCATTGAGTTTTTGTAGATGTAACATAACGATGTCAGAATTTACAGAAAATATAGTGCAATTATAAATCAAATAACTGCACTTTGTGTGAGCTGATCATACAGGCCTTTTAACACAGGAAAAACACTGCTATTTTGACCAATGAATGTACATTGGTCAAATGATACGTAATGGGAGTACTTTCCCATTATGTATCATTTTTAAAACACAAGGGTTTCACATGTTTGATGTAAGAGATAACAGTCAGTGCAAAACTCCTTTATCAGCAAATCTTAAGTGTTTTCAGATTTGGTCATAGACGTGAGGTACATTTTAAAGCGCTACTGTTGTAAATACTTCCCTTTACAATGAAATTTCACTCAGAATTTACCACGTCTGGTTTTTCTTTAGGTCGGCTGACTCTGACTCATTCCAGTTTTTTTCCTAAATAGTCAAACTTTAAGGGGGGAAAAGTGCTGCAGCTTCTCTGGGTGATTTAAAAGTTCAGAATTAAAATAAAATGAGACTTAAAAGATTATTCCTCAAAAAGTACCAAAGCAAACCTTCAAGTGTAATGTCTATGCTTTTGGTTAGATTTAGATCGGTCCAATGTAGAAGTATATTTGAACCATTCATAAATATCCTAATTTAATTCCCATTTCAATGGTGGACAACATTTTGACTGAAAATCGTAGAAGCTGTTGGTTTTGATGCATTTAATAAATATCTTTGATTGTTCAGTGCATGACCTGCTGATTACCAATGAAGGTAAAATTGGATGATTCAAGCCGGAGCATCTCTAGCAGCTCCTCTTCTATAATATACAAATATAAACAACATTCACCACTAATATCCAGCGCAAGTTAAATAACTGACCAAGGGTTACTTTCTGTTTGTCTTTTTAATCTAAACATGATTAAAGCAACAATTGTAATTGCATAAGTTGACTGCATTGTGCTAAGAGCCTCATAACTGTGAACAGACCTTTTCCTCTGTTCAGACATGGCAACACAGACTGACCGCTTCTATTTACAGCCTTTAGTTCAAAGGTGGCGGTGAAACGCGGAGCGGGACAGTTACTTTCCTGAGAACTAGTGTGCTTTATTGTAAAAACTGCTTTCTTACCACTCAATGACAGCACGCTAGCTCCACTGATAACATGAATGTGCAGAAACACTTCTTTCCTAAGATTCAAACTCTACTGTTTAAAGTTTCCATTGTCTATTTTTGCTCCTAAAGGCCACTTTCACATTTATTATCAGTCTTTAGTCCTACATAATCGATAGGTCTACATCATGCATTTGATAAACGTACATTTTTAAGGATTTCAATAATGTGCTTTACAAATATTGAGCAGTGTGTAAAGTACTGGTGACTGCATCATCGTGACAGTTTTACAGATTAAACTCCTAACTTTGCTTAGGAAAACTGAAAACAGCTAGTTAGCAGCTTCTGCTCGATGTTAAGTGAAACCAGCTGCATGTGAATCCAGAAACTACGTTTAATCGAGCAGAAACCGAGTCAGAGACGTTTCCTACTAACCTACATGGAAATGCATCATTGTCTGTCATGCTAAGTGGTTTTTCATGTGTATTTTACTCTTACCTTAGCTCTCGACTTGCAGATCGAGGGGGAAAAAATCAACAAATGTGAGTGGGCGGGGTTAAATCTGCTGGGTTTTCTCTTGTTCTGGACACTTTCAGCACAGAGCGCGTTGCAGTCCGGTGGGGGCATCAACACGGCTTCTCCTAACATCTTCATTTGTGCTTATTTTATTTTTTATGCTTTTTATGTTTGTATGTTCTAGAGCAGACGCTGACAATGTGGCAAACTATATTGTTTTTTCTCTGCTTCGTCGTTTCACAGGGGACAGCCCACGACATAGTAAGTTATCCATCATTATACTCAATATATATAGATATATTTGATATTGTCTGAGAACATTGTTTCTGGAATTGTATTACAGAAAGTTGTGTGTGAGGAGCCTGAAGGTAAGCCTGTGTTATTCATCTGCCATATTACAATTAGAAAAGAAAAGTGCTTTTGTCCCACAGTGGTCTATTTCCATGTATTATTATTATTATTATTATTATTATTATTATTATTATTTCTTTTCATGTTTGATTTTGCTCAATTGGCCAGACCGGGGCTGATTATCATATAACCTGTGACGATACAAAATGTGGTGCTCAACCATGGATTTCATTTTTGAAGGGGAAAAAAGCTACCTAAGCCAGATTGGCCTTTATAGAGCCCCATGAAATGAAGAACTGGTTGTGTGCTGCTCTTGTCAGCTGTAGTGTTCGTCATAACTGGCAACAAATGTTGTACATTGCTGTGGGTGAATTTTAGCCCACTTTCTATTTTAAAGAAGGACAGCTTGTTTACGATTATGCTAAAACAGTGCCAGTGTCTTAAAGATGTCACAGTGAGAAGTGACACATTTTAAACAACTTTTTTAAACAATTATTGTACTTTATATACTTTTAAAACGCTCCTCCAATTCTTTTTACCAGCTATTCCAATAAGGACTTGGTTTTTGGTTCTGATCTTTGTCCTGTTCCCAACCCCAATGCACTTGAGTTTAACATACCAACCTACGGTTTGAAGGCAGCTCTACGGGATTTTCTCCAAGTGAGCAGAATCTGTGGCTTCATCTGCTAATGATGCATCCACCTTGCTGTGATTATTTTTGTTTTCTAAAAAAAGTTTATTTTATGCCAGAGGCAATAGGATGCTCAATTTCCTAAAAATCTACCTTTAAAATATTATATTACAGTCCATATAATATTTTCCTAACTGTTCTGGGGATTATCTAAATATTGTCCTTGGTCCTTTGGTGACCTCTTGCCCATGTTTTCTCCATGATATCTCACATTTAGGTTTCCCAACGCCAGAGATCTTTAAGCAATTTTTTGATTGTTCTGTTCAGGCAGCAGTCAGGGTAGAATAAAAAAAATCCCCTGGAAGATCTTGGTAAATACCATCAATTTTAAATCTTCATTTTGTATCCACTCAGGTCATCTTTGTCTGGTATATTTTTTTTAAGCATTTGAAAAAACAAATGACATCATCCTCACCTCCAGCCAATCAGAAAAAAGAAACAGAAGAAATCTATAAAAGGGCAAAAAAACAAACAAAAATTTTTTTAATCCCATTGTGCAATAAATGGCATTAATTAACAAAAAACAATAATTTAAATGTCAGTTTTATATGCAAAGTTAAATAGTTGATATCCACTCTGAAATCTAGTTCATCTAGTTTCTAATAAAAGTTACATATACAAAAAAAATATCTACCTTTTATTTTGCTAAATCCCATTGATAATAATTACCACCAGTACAAAGAAAAATAACAATTGTTGGCTCATCATAAAAACAAAAGCAATTAGGTGTCACTGACTTCACATTATATTATGAAACAAAAAGTCTGCCCAGATGACCAGGTTTGGAAAACAATGTAGACATAAAAATAATGTCAAATTGCTGGTACATATTTTTTCACAGAGATTTCCATCAATGTATTACAAACCTTCATGATTATTGTGAACTCCGCTATGTTCTAGATTTTTCCGAAACAGACCTAAATGGCAGTCCATCTAGGGTGGCAGGCCTAAATGTGGAACTGGTGACGGTCGGACATGAAAGAAAGCTGAACATAAGCTGGGCGATCAACATTGATGGTAGGAAAAAACATTCTTGTTTTTGTCTGTCTTGCCTCAAGACAGATTTTAAGACGTAGGTAAAGACTAAATGATTCAACATTTTAAATTACAAATTACAAGACTGTCCACTCCTCTATGTACACTGTGTATTGGTTATGCATTTTATTTTATTTTACTATTTTAACATTGGATGTGCACAGGCTGTGTGCTGAAGTTCCTATAGGCTTCTTAGCTATAGGAACATATCAGAATGGATGCATGCATGTAGGGTTTTTGTTTTGTGCTGATGTTTTTGAAGTTAGTTGGAGATATAAAATTTCCCTGATGATAAAGTATTTACCTATCTGCCTATGCTGTCACCTTAAAGTCAATGAAGCTGATGTCTATCAAACTTTGTAATGCCATAAAGACCAGATGGGGAATTAAAAATGATGCTCAATTACAGATGTTTTTTTTTCTATCCCTATGAAGAAATAATAATGTGAACCTTCAATTCTAACCATGTTTAAAAATAGTTTTTCTTCTCTGCAGCTAGTTTTATTCACTTGAAGAGCACAAGGGTCCGTTCAGGACAATCGACCCACGTCTGTAAATACGATCCCCCTTTGACTGAAGCAAACCTTACTGGACTGGAGAAGGTACAAATGACTTACCAAACTAGCTGATGTTTATTTCAAACAGCATGATCACACACTGTAATGATGGTCCAACTATTTTTAGATTTTTTTACATAATTAAAAGTCCATACTAAAAAAATAATATCTTCTGTATCACCTGTAGGAATGGTTTTCTTTTTTAGTTGGCGTAGATTATGGTTCGTTTCTTATCACCGTTTATAATGAGCCATTACCTCCAGAGGGAAGTGGCCCCACAACATTATCAACGTCTGTTTGGGTACCTCGTCAACCAACAAGTAAGCAAGTCTCCTCAAGAATGTATATCAGCAACTTTAACTTTATTTGGTTATGAAGAATAAACAAAACAAAGAGAATGTTTTAAAAAAAAAACCTTTTTAACATGCCACTAATTCATTAGATAAAATACTGAGAAAGAGGTGCTTTGTCTGTAATTCTGCAAACAAAAACAAAAATAATTACCATAAAATCAAAACCTGACATACCATGAATGTTTGAACCGTTCTCTCTTTTTGCAGCAACTGTTACACCAAGTACTACAAAGGCAACTTTGGGTAAGCAAAGCAAGTTTTAAGCTCAGCAAAAGTTTAATCTTTGCTGTCAGCAGTAGTATAGGACCCATTTTAAATGATCAATAATCCTTAAAGCCAAGAACACCCCATTCTATACCTGGCTGACAACACAGCATGTTAAATACACATTTTATATCAAATTTGAAACTTTACTCTGTAAGAGTAAATAATAGCTAGGTATTGCAATGTATCAAATAATACCCCTACCTTTGATAAGCATTTTATTTATAGGTGTTTCCCTACCCTGCTCCTCAAGGCACACTGCCCTCTGTGTTACACGTTTCCCTGCTTTAACACACCTTCTTTTTCTTCTTCTTGTAGTATTTATTGGCGGTTGCTAAGTAACGTAAAGGTGCATTGAGAATGTTTAATGTTTTTTGCTTTCTGTTACAGAGTCTTTGCAAACAGCACCGAATAATGAAGGTAAGGAAAATTTATTGTTTAACTATCAGTGCAATTCAGATAGTTTTTTTTAAATTTATTTATTTTTATTATTGCATGACAAACATCACTATTCTTTCAAACATGTCTTTAAAAATGACCATCAGAAAAAGACAATAGTTGGCTGATAACACCAAACCGCAGAATGCGACAGCAACTTAACCGACTGAAAATCAAAGAACCATTTTCTGGGTCCTGTTCTGACTGGAAACCAGTAATTTTGGCAACATTTCTAAGATAATAGCAGGCTCAGTATCAAGCGTTATGCAATTGTTAAAAGTTAGATTTGAGTTCAAGACAACATAAGTTTTTCTTGCATTTTAGGGGGAAATAATAATAAAAAAAACCCAACGACCTCTGAACGCCAAAGGGGATTTTTGTTCATCCACATTTATAATTACCAACACAAGGTAGTTTACCTCTGCTAAATGTGATGTGAACTGGTTTAGCACAATCCCAAGAACATTTTTTCAAATCTATCAATTGCTATGTTATAATGAACTACATCAAATGCATAATTGAGATCAAATAACACCATGTCAAATGTTTTAATCCCAGGTATGTGGATATTTCACTTGTTATAGTGTTTGTCATGCCATGCTGTCTAAATTATTAAATATTTTTTCCTTATTTTGCAGCACAAAATAACGAAGTTAAGAACGTCAGTAAAATTGTTTTTGGAGTTGTGGCCTCGTTGATCATTTTGATTTCCTGCTTTGTTGTCTGTAAGTAAAATGTATATTTATTCCTAATCTGAGCTGGGATAAAATCACTGAAAGTAATAAACAGCTATAGATGTTGAATGTCTTCATCCCAGTTTTAATCACTGATAAGTTTGAGTTTGCAAACATGCTCTTCCCTTGAAGAGGGTTTAGATTTGTCAGTATCTTTAAAACTGTAAAACACTTTCCACCTAAAATACATCAGTCTTTCTGCAGCCTTTTTCAGTAGACTTGCTTTGTCTGTCCTGTTTGGCTTGCCACGAAAGCATACCTTAGCTGCTTGGATTTAAAATTTCATAAAGTACTGATTAATGGCATTCATCCGCACCAAATGTGTGCTTTGACTACATCAGTGCTCTATGTAAATGCCCCTTTTTGTCCGTCTCCAGATAAGATGTTTTCGTCGTATTCCACTTTTGAAATCCTTCCCGAGGCCCCCATGACTCCAGTATCGGTGGTTGTGGTGTATCCTTCGGTGACGCCGGCCTTTCAGCGGGCGGTGGTGGCGCTGGCTGAGTTTCTGCAGTGGCACGGTGGCTGCAGAGTGGCGATTGATATGTGGCAGCAGGGAAAAATTGCAGAACTGGGACCGCTGCGCTGGTTAGCTGAACAAGTAAAGGGTGCGGACCGTGTCCTGATCGTCTCCCCTCAGGTGGAAACTGTGAGTTGTGTTTCTTTTTTCATTCCTTAACTCATCACTTCTGCTTCTTGTAAAAAAAACTTTTTATGTCCTTGTAGTCCTCTTCTCTGCTGGGACCCTGCTCCCCCACCAGTAACCTCCCAAGACATTCCATCCCAGCTGCAACTGGTGACCTTTACCCTCTGATTCTCAACATGGTGGCCAGTCACGCCAGGAGTGCCACTGAGCTGGCCAAGTTCTGGGTGGTGCAGCTGCATGCGGAAAAGGACAAGAACTCTTGTGTGCTGCTGCCAGAGCTGCAGACGTGCAGGGCTTTCTGTCTGATGAAAGATTTGAACAGACTCTGCAAGAGCCTTCATTCTCAAAGGAAGGTTAGGAAGAAGATATCATCGCTGTTGTTCAAACATAAGATTTTGTACAGCCAAAACAGCACAACGAAATTGAGGGAAGCTGTAGAAATGCTCAGTGCAAAGAAGCCAGGTATATCCGACAGGACCCTAAATAAAGATATTTGTTGAAAGGGTTGAGGTTGAGCTGCAGATAAAGATAGGATTCATATTGCTTTTTGTCTGTCCGTGTTACTGTTTTTCTATCTTCTCTAACATATCAACCTCCTAGTTAGCATTTTACTCAATGTTTGAATAGCATTATTTTATAAAATCACATAGGCTAATTTCCAAAAGAATGTAAATTTCTGTCATTGTTATTGTAGCAAATATATCATTGACTTTTATTTGCTAAATTGTGTAAAGTATTTTAGGAGCTGTTCATTATCATTTATCTTTCTCAAAGATATATTTTGTGAAATTCTTAACATATGGCCTTTCTAAGCATCTAGACTCTGTGTTTTATTGGAACTTATGTGATGGAGCAACACCAAGTGGTGCATAATTTTGGAGCAGAAGAGGAATTGTATGTTTGTCAAACATTTTACAAATAAAAACATTGAAAAGACAGTTCTGTATCAGTATTTAACTTTGCTTTGATACCTCTATATAAAATCTAGTGCAACCGATTGCATTTAGATGACTCTTATTCTGGTAAAAAGAGGTTCCCAGTAACTTAATTTCAGTTTAGAATTAGCTTCTTTTAAAGACCTCTAAGATTTGTTAGAGAATAGGAGTCAATAAACATCCTCCTAAAGAGGAACACATCAAGCAAGTCAGATGTTAACTTGTGTACAAGTTTAAAGCAGAGTTAGGTTATATAAAACCATTCCAAGCTCATCTCACAACTTTGTTCAAGTTGTGTCCTAAAACTGAAAAATTGTGGCACAACTCCAAATCTAATATCAACTTATCCAGAGAGGCTAGGTAAGATGAATACAAATCAGTAAAGCAGCCAAAAGGTCCTTGGTATTTTTGAAGAAGCTGCAGAGATGAACAGTTCAAGTGGGAGAATCGTTCCAAACAGGACAAGTCTTTTCACCCCATAGATCCTTAATGTTTCTGAATTTTGAGAAGAAAAAGCATTGTTAAAATAAGTACTTTGTAGTTGGTCTATATCCAAAATGAACGTATGACAGCAAACTAACTGCACATGATCCTGAACACAGCATACAATGTAACATGTTGACATGGCAAATGCCTTTTCTTCTTTAAAAGGGTTTAGATCAAAGCATGTCTTTGTGTTAGCCCTGTAAAAGTCCAGCCCTAATTATAATCAAGAATCTATGACCAGATTTGAAAGTTTGAATTGAAAACAAAGGTAAAAATAACTAAGACGGCTGAAGACAAATCCATGCCGTTTTTTTCTGTAGCCTATCTTGAGGACCCAAAGGAATCCTCAAGAAAATATTTCCAGTTGATATTAAAATTCATTTGAAGTCAGAGGATGGAGCCAAGGTGCTACTTAGAAATAAAACTTGATAGTTTGTATCTATTGGCTACTCTAACTCTTAAAGAGACCAGCAAAGGACAATAATACAATACTTTGAAGTTTGTGGTTGTATTGCAACATATGAAAAAGTAGGAATAAGAATACTTATATGCTTTTTGATTAAAATAGTTTAATATTTAAAAAGCTGTTCGTCAGCAGGGTGTGTGTTTCTCCGTAAAACTTGAGAGCTTAGCAGTTTGTGGTCTGAAGGAATTCAATTCAATACAATTGAATGGTTCTGGGCCATTTCCAAACTCATTCTATAACAAAAGCAATTATTCACAAGTGGAAATCATTCAAAACCCTTTCTGGTTCATCCAGGTCAGGTGGTTTAGCACTTATGGAAAATAGAAAAGCAGGATTAGCAGTAAAATGCATTCTGTAAAAGCAGATGACAGATGGGCATTATGTTGTAAAATTCTATGAAAACTGCACACACCCTTTTAGTTTCCATCTAAGAAACAGTCTTGATGCAAGTTCATTGCTAATCGGTTTACGTTTTTTTCCCCTTTTTTTTAACAGAAGACCTGATATTTTTTTAGAGAATCAGCCACCGTCACACAGAATGCAGATGATGAAACAAGCAGTCACATTTTCTTGGGTACCAGAGAGACCGGAAATGAAACTGCACAAAAGACAGACGAAAGGATATGTAAAACACAGTAAAGATTCATATCTTCAAAAGAAAGCTGAAGAAAATATCAAAACCATAAGAGGAAGACAAAAAAAAGTTGTTTTTTTTGTTTTCAGAAATCAAAGGATGCTTGAGTGTTGGAAGGAGCAGAGAACATAAGATATAAAAAAGTTGAAGCAGACATACAGTATGTCACTGGATAATGTTCCATTATTTGTCACCAAATGATAGATATTTTTATGTTTTTAGTTTCTTCTTGGTGTTATTTAGCTTGTTTGGGTTGATCCAGTGATTTTCAAACCTTTTCAAACAACCTCAGTATTTACTTTCAAAGTACCACCATACAGACAAACATTTTAAGAAAACTATTTAATAGAGTTTACACATTTTTTGTTGTATTTTGTATTCTGTTACAAAAAAATTGTTTGAAGGATGCAGTTGAATAATGCGCCTCACTTTTACTTTCCAAATGTAAAGCTGAGAGAATTACAGGAAGGCTCCAGAAATTGGTGAACAGAGTAAAACCAATGGTACTTGCCTCACTTTGCAGAACTGTCATCGCAATCAACGCTTTCTACCAGTAGATGGCGGTAATGCAATTCTATGACCACGGAAACTCCCCGCGAAGAAGAGACACGTGATAAAACACGGAAGTAAAACCTACACTGACTGAAGCAAGACTGGAAATTTGTTGTTACATTTTGAGTCGCTTTGTGAAACGGCAGGCTATCTTTTTTCCTGATATGTTTTGACTGAAATGTAAAACGTGACCATGACGCAGGCCGAGAAAGAGCAGGACAACGGGAAGGAGAAGGAAAAGGAGCGAGACAAGGAGAAAGAGAAGGAGCAGCAGCGCGGAGTGAAGAGACCCATCGCTCCTGCAGCGATCCCTGAACCTGCTCAGGAAGTATTCAGCCTTCATTTCTTTTTATTTCATCAAAATATTTTACTTCACTAAACTTTATCTATTTGTTTTTTTTTATTAAGTAAATAACTTTCCATTTGAAAATATATTTTTTTATACAAGCTATAATGCAATAGCTGCACTTATTTATTTTCTCTTCTGGTTTTGGGTTGTGTGTAAAAGCTTAGTTTAAGAATAAAATTAAAAGAAAATAAAAGCGAAGGTGTGTTTTGACATCTGATTTAAATGTAGATAGCTCGTCAGAACTGTGTCCTGAAGAACTGTGTCCAGTTCTTCAGGACTGTCATCTAAACTTAGATGACAGTTTATTAGACTGTCATCTAAATAAACTAATATTTTCCTTAAAAAAGTAAATAGTGTTTTTAAACTTAAAATAAATTCCCTGAACACTTATAGCTTTAAATTTCCTTTTTTTTTTTTTTTTTTTCCGTAAGTGGCAAATAAAATCTTATTTAATGCTCTAACTCCGAGCTATATGTTATACAACATGTGCTAGGATGGATTTCTGATTTTGACCGTGAAGCACCAGAGACTTTGTGACTTTTCTAATAAAGTTTTTGTGTGCACAACCATGCATTGTTTATATCCTACATTAAAATGTATTACCTTTATGTCTCATAGCAAATACAGAGCAGTTTTGTCATTGTGATCCACCCTGGATCAAGAACGCTTCGCATTGGCCGAGCCACAGACACCCTTCCTGTCATTACCCCTCATGTAATCGCCCGGCGACATAAGCAGGGTGGACAGGCGAGGTATGAAGATGCTTGGCTGCTGAGAGAGGGTCTGAATGTAAGTCACCATTAAACGGTTATGATTCTAACCCACCTGTCGTACCTGGCTGTTTTTGATATGATCGATTTGTCTTCATGGCCAACAGAAGGCAGAGAGCAGCGAGCAAAGGCAGAATGGACTGAAAATGGTGGACCAGGCCATCTGGTCCAAAAAAATGTCCAACGGTGTGAGAAGGACTCCTGTGTCTGCTGAACAGGTTTGTTTACAAAAGGGACAACCGGTGTGGAAATGGTAGAAGTTTTGAAATGGCTCTTGATGCCGTAGCAACATGGATTGGTTGTATTATGTGGTGTTTGGGGAGGCAGTCGCTTGATTCAACTTCCTGTCTGTGTTTTCAGGCCAGGGCTTATAACTGTCAGATCCGTCCAGCAGTTCTAGACAGCAGTTCAAGAGTGAAGTGGACAAACACAAGCCACCATCCCAATTATCTGGTGGGAGAGGAGGTAAAACACGCAAAAAACAATATACAGTGTCTGTATAATGTTTGATAAATTCTGTGTGGTTCATTTATTGTTAAGCCATCTTGATCATGTCTTGTTACAGGCTCTGTATGTGAATCCATCAGACTGTTACAACCTCCACTGGCCTGTGGTCAGAGGTCAGCTCAATGTGCATTCTGGCTCTGGAGGGTCTCTGACCGCAGTGCTGGCCGATCTCGAGACGCTGTGGAGTTACGTCATTCAGAAGCATCTGGAGATTTCCCTAAAAGAGTTAAAGGTAAAAGTCTCATTTCAGCTTTTTACACCTTTCTTCTTTGCATTCTTTTCAAACTAGAAAGAAATACAAGAAAGTTTGATAAGGAAAGGTTTCTATTGATGGAATTTGTACCATTTTTGCTGTAGTACTACAATGTAAGAAGCTTTAACATCAATAAACCTTCCAAAGTGGGATGAAAAACTTCCTTTTGCTGCATCAACATTTGATTTTGTTTTTTATTTGTTCATGACTTCTAGTATTACAGATGTATCCTGTTGGTCCCCGACATCTACAACAGACAGCATGTAAAGGAAATTGTCAACATGTTGCTACATAACATGGGTTTTTCAGGTATTGACCACCGGGCATTTGCTGTTGCAAATGTCTTCACACACCTTAATCCTTTTCACATTGACACATTGCAATCACACACTCTGTTGTCTTGTTGGAATTTGGTGTGATTGACCAATACAAAGTGGTACAAAGTTGTGAAGACAGGGAAAACTGTGTTGGTTTTTCTAAATTAAAATTTTAACCAAATCTTTTTGGGTATATATATAATTTATTTATTTATTTTTACAAACCTGGGTCAAAATATGAAAAGGTATGAGTATTATCTCAAGGCACACATGTTAATAAACTGCTCATTGCTTCATGGTTTCTGCTTTATAGAGTGAAAATATGTGTAATTTGCAGCCATCATTGTGCACCAGGAGTCGGTGTGCGCTACATTCGGCAGCGGGTTGAGCAGCGCTTGTGTCGTGGATGTGGGCGATCAGAAGACCAGCATCTGCTGTGTTGAGGATGGAGTGTCCCATCGAAACTCAAGGTGGGGAAATGCTGCAAATTACACACTTATAAACGACAGAAAATAGTTGATTTCTTGCATTTTGTGTGTGTGTTTGCTCCTCCACTCCACAGGCTCTGTTTGGCCTATGGCGGTTCAGACGTGACCCGCACTTTCTTCTGGCTCCTGCAGAGGGCAGGGTTTCCCTACAGAGACTGCCAGCTGACCAGCAGGCTGGACTGTCAGCTCTTGCAGCATCTAAAGGAGACATTCTGTCATCTGGATCAGGTCTGTGTTAGTTGAGGGGAGAATTTATGAATTATTAAGAGTTTGAGGGAAACAGTTTCTTCTTCCAGGGTCGCTTTTCAAATGATACTGTCTGTTATGTTGAGCTTTTTAAATGGAGGATTTTAAAGTTATTTTCAAAGCAATCTTTGTCTGTTCGTAACAGGACATATCGGGGTTACAAGATCATGAATTTCAGACACGTTTCCCAGAAGCCCCGGCTCTTTTATACCAAATTCGACTCGGGGATGAAAAATTGCAGGTACAGATTTAAATCAGTTATAAGAAGTTGATGAATGAGTCTGTAATTTTGCCATGAAAAACATGTCTGTGTCCTCTTTAGGCGCCAATGGGTCTGTTCTACCCAAGCACATTTGGTATCGTTGGTCAGAAAATGACATCACTACAGCACCGTTCCCAAGGCAACTCAGAAGATCCCCATGATGAACACTACCTGCTCTCCACACAGAGCAAAGGGGACCAGGTAACTCACATTACCACACACTGGTTGAAATTACATTTATCCAGATAAATAATTGCTGCTTCTTTTGTTTTGTTTATTGTATGATTTTAATTTTTTTCCCTCCCCAACAGTCCTCTAAATCTGCAGCTGAGCGTAAGGCTGTTTCCAGGCCAGGTGGAGGTTTGGATGGTGAACTGGGCTGCCAGGGGAGAATGGGGGAGATGTCCGACATGCCCAGAGGCTGTGGGAGCGGGAGTGCAGCAGGAGGAGGGATGCTTGGAGAAATGGAGCTGGGGCCAATCCAGGGCGAGTGTCTGATGGGTTCAGGAGAGGCGGAAGAGCCGCTGTCCACTCACCTCTCCAGGAAAACAGCCATCATTAGCCAGTTCGAGAGCAAGGCTTTGGGCCTGGACAAGGCTATCCTGCATAGCATCGACTGCTGTGGTAAGAAAGTGGTGGGAGGAGTGAAATAAAGCGAATGACATGTTTTAGTAGAAAGATTGAATAAGGGAGTAGGACGAGATCACAAAACATAAATAAGTGATGTAGGGAAACCATTTAAAACATCTTGAAATAGAATATAAAAAAGTCTATCCCAGAGGCAATGAAAGCTTTTATTTTTGTGTCTGAAGCGTCGGACGAAACCAAACGGAAGATGTACAGCTCCATCCTGGTGGTGGGAGGGGGGCTCATGTTTCACGGAGCTCAGGAATTCCTGCTTCATCGCATCATCAACAAGATGCCGCCGTCCTTCAGAAGGCTGGTCGATAACGTGGAAGTCATCACACGGCCAAAGGTAATAACCTCCACATATAGTTTTTTTTTTTTCTTTTTTAGTTTACCCTAAAATTTCCATTGAAGTGCTTATCAAACCATGATTCACTGATAAATTCAGTCATAAATATAGATTGTTCTAAACTTATTCAAATTCTATATCTACTTTAAGTTATTGCTTGAAATTTTAATAGATAATGGTCCAAAATCTGACTTTTGTTTTTACTTAATGCTTTACAACTTTATGAAGTTCTGCGTCTCCTACTATCTGAAATATGTAACATGTTTCATGACATATTATATATACTGGTGTGTTTGTGCCGAAGGACATGGACCCCAGGCTGATTTCATGGAAGGGCGGAGCAGTGCTTGCGTGCCTGGACACCACGCAGGAGATGTGGATTCACCAGAGAGAGTGGCAGCGCTTCGGTGTCAGAATGCTCCGAGAAAGAGCTGCATTCGTCTGGTGAAACCGAACTGAGGTGCTGAAGCTAAAACACACCGTTTATACATGAGAAGGCAGACAAGGAAAGGGACAAATTGAATATCATTTGGTATGTATAGTTGTTCTGGTTTATGTTTATAACCCAGGATGTATAATGTCTTCTATAGAGTTTTAATTGTTCTGTAAAGATTCCTGTTTTCCCATTTTCATGCAGGAAGTGTAAATAAACTCTGTCTCATTTGAAGAAAAATGATAACTGCATTTGGAAGAAAATCATTTCTTAATGATTTGCCCAAAACAACAAAAATGTTTTAACTCTTGGTGTCTACATCACAACTCATAACTATTTTTACTTTATTTATTTTATTTTTCCACTCACAAAATAACTACATTGTAAAATCTTAACCAAAAATATAGAAACAATCATCCCTGCTTTATACAGTTTACGCCATTTGTGTGTGTTTGTCTCAGTATAGATCATTTATTTAAACACAAAGTAAAAAAAAAAAAAAGAAACTGAATGATGATGATTCCAGAGGAAGACCAGAACATAAATGAGTAAGACATTGATGTGACCTGGAAGGACAGAGGCAGAGGAAAAACATAAACAGGAAGGAGGGATGCAGACAGCTGCTGAATCGACCAATCCGGCTCCTGTGTGTAGGTATTCCCAGAAAGGCGTCAAGAAACTGCTAGCAGCAGTGGCAGCTGATGAAGAAGGGCTTCAGCACGGTGCCGTTACCGTCTGTGTGCTCTCAGAGGACAGACACTGTGCTCGGCCCCACGCCTGCACTGTATGTGCAGGCGTTTACCTAAAGTGAAGAAATAACGAGGTTATTTATATTCCTTAAAATGTCACATAGGTTTTTTGGAGACAGTGGACATTAAGCTCCACTAGGATAAAAGCAATTTATTTCTGCAGTGGCTACCAGAACTTAAAGAATAAGCAAAGGAAGCAACAAACTCCATAAATTAATTTACAAATTAACCATCAATTGTGTTGAGTTTTATTAAGGAAAAAACTATTACTCACCTTCCTCATCCTCCTCCACCCATTGGTGGAGGGTTGGGACCTGCTCCGTGAGTTATTCGACCCATCCGCCTTCTGCCACCAGGAGGACCTGGAGGTCTGCAGAATCAAGTAGATATGACAACAGAGCTCATAAATCCATCGGTGTAAAAGTGATCAACACAATCTCTGCATGTATATAGTAAATTAATAAGGTTTCAAAGCATTTCAAATGAAAAAGTAATAACTGGCTTAATAAATGTTGGCAATCCCCTCTCTTGTGGCAGAGCTATTCTCAGATGTTCCATTCTCAGTTTCCATGCTTCAGTGATGACAGTACTACTGAGACTTACCCTCTGCCATCACTGAAGCGTGATGAAGCCACGTTTCCATTCCTTGACATGTCAGGGTGAAGTATTGTCCTAAAACTGGTAGAAAACAAAAAGTCAGAACAGACTATATGAAATAACAACTTTGTATGATAGTTGCTTATAACACAACACCTGTGTTATACAGATTTCGATATCTGATATATGCTTCATTAAGACAATACTGCACCAAGTTGGCCAGATTTCATCTTTACATTTACAGGGACATCCCCACGAAAGATAAAAAGTTAATTTATGTGCATAACTCAACAGACCAGTTTAAACTCAAAAACACATTATGATGCATTTCAAGCACTTTCATGGCTATGACTTGCATCTAAAGAAAAAAACACTAGTGAAAATATGTTCTCCTGGACATGCAGCCAAATAAAAAATTTATTTCTGACAGAAATGCCAAATGCAGAAAATAAGTTCTGGTAATGACCCTTTTTTCTTCCACCAAATTTTCTATCTATATCCCTGAATACAGTACTTAAACAAACCCAGGCTGTTTGGAAATGACCTTTTGCAGCTTATACCTGCTGATTCAAGATACATAGCATTTGGTGTTTTCGAAATGTTCAATTTTTCTGAGGAACAGAATCTTAAGTTTTATTAACTGTAAGCAATAGTCGTACATATTAACAGCAATAAACACCTGACAATCATCACTCTATGGGTAATGACTACATAATATCAAACGTTTCAAATCTCTGGACTGGTTAACTCACAAGAGGCTGATGAACTCCACAGCCCCCCAGAACATGTCAGTCAGGAACGACAGGCTCCAGGGGGACTGAGACCTGCTGTCCAGGACCTGGCCTGAAGGTGACACAAAGAACGAAGCATGAAACATTAGGTCACAAAAACAGTTTAATATTACTGAAAACAGCAAATATTCAGTTCTCTTTAATCTGCCACTGAGGGGCTCACTAACTTGACTTCTCTTAAATGTTTTCTACATAAAATCCACTTGGAGTATGACAGACACAAAATCACAACACTTCTTTTAATTTTTGCTATTTTGAGGTACATTATGTGAAAGTGATAGAAAAGATACAAACATATTGTCAGTTGACAGCTGCTAAGCTAACTCAGCCAGGCTAAGCTAACGAACTAAACAGCTAATAATAGCTTAATAATCCCAAAACAAACCATTACGTAACCTTCAAAATGTCTTATACATTTTGATTTCAATACAAAGCTGCACATATTCTTCTATTTTAACAAAAGAGTGGTGAAGAAAGCACACTCCACTCACCGTTGGACACGTACACCATCTTTCAGAAGGCAAAACAGCCTTACAGCCTTTCAGCTGTGTTTACTGTTAGCGTTGTGCTTCCGGGTCTGTGTGTGTGGGTCCGCTCCTTTCTGTTCAACGTCGCGTTAGGCGGTTGGAAAACCTTCATCAGCGGTAAGGGAGGAGCTTATGCAGAACAAAAAATGTTCTCCATTTTTCTGAAAGAAGAAGCTCTGTTGTATACGGTCTCTTGAAGAAGATGCTAACAGTTGTCTGTTATATTCTTGATT